>WAAE01024416.1:233113-332263 GCA_013400495.1 Nicator chloris
GCTCTCCCGGCGGGACACCCCGGCTCTCCCGGCGGGACACCCCGGCTCTCCCGGCGGGACACCCCGGCTCTCCCGGGACACCCCGGCTCTCCCGGCGGGAGCGGCTCGGGCTCTCCCGGGGGTGCTGCCTCGGGGCGCGGAGCTGAGGCAGGCAGGACGGCAGCCCCGCGGTGGGAAGGAGTCGCGGCCGGAGGGGGCTGCGCTGGCGGGAGCACAGAGCCTTGTCCTCGAGGCCGGCATGTTCCCGGTGACCTGGGAAGCAGATAGAGCACAGGGGATGCAGGTACTTAAAGTACCGCTTGGAAGTTACTTTTCTGACAGTATGTTCATCATATTTTGAGCTTCCTAGATGAAGTGACATTGCTTATCTCCTCGAAGGCAAAAGCATTAAACCTGTTTCTTCTTTGCTCTTCAGGAGAAAAGCTGCCCTTACATTCCTCCGAAGAAGCTCAAAATCTGATGGGCCAGTCATCAGGTAAAACACAAAGCTAGAGGGAAGTAAGCAGGCTTTGGCTGAAATACATTCCGTAAATAGGGCTGTGCCGTTGCTGTGCTCCCAGAGGAATCGTGGTGTGCATGGAGAAGACAGCAGGTTGTCTTGGTGGGCAGGGAGAGATGGGGCAGCACCCTTCTCCTTGGTGTAGCACCTCAAAGGAAAGGTGCCTGGGCTTTATTGCCTGTCTCTGGGACATTTGTGTGTGACTGCCACAGAACCACAGAATATCCTGAGAGGAAGGGATCCACAAGGGTCAAAGCCCAGCCCCTGGCCCTGCACAGACACCCCAGCAGTCCCACCCTGTGCATCCCTGAGAGCATTGTTCAATGCAGCCTCGGGGCCGTGCCCATTCCCTGGGGAGCCTGGGCAGTGCCCAGCACCCTCTGGGGGAAAAACCTTTCCCTGATCTCCAGCCTGACCCTCCCCTGGCACAGCTTGGTGCTGTTCCCTCAGGTGCTGTCCCTGGGCACAGAGAGCAGAGATAGGAAGTGCCCCTCAGGTGTGGTGAGGTCTCCCTCAATGCTGTCTGCGTAACGGGAAGGTACCAGAGTCATCACCCTTATTCCTGCCTTTAATTGTGCATAAACTTTGCTCAGAAACACGAGAACAGTGCCGGTGGGAACAGCCATGGCATGCAGCTCTAGCCATCTCCGAGCCGCTCAGGGTGAGTTGCAATTTTAGTGGGACAGGACCCTGAGGAGCCAGAGCGTGGCTGCAGCTTTGGAGAATTTTTGCTGTCAGATGTCCCACATTCATCCCTATGTGAGGAAGAGATTTGTCTTTTGTTTCCTACCGTTGCATAGAGGAGCCATCCCGAGACCTGGAGGCTCACAGGCAGGATGAACCAGACCCGGGGCACACAGCCATCCCTTGCATGCCTCAAAGGTTTGGGGACAGCACCTAGCTGTGAAAGCAAGACTAGCCTAAGCAAATAGACCCCACAAGACTGCAGAAATAGAGATGTCGTGACACTGGCCTGTGCAGCTGTGTTTTCTGCGTGCCCCCTTCGCCCTTTGCAGTCACTCAAGGCATTAATCCTGCCCTGACACCCTTGTTACAGCCTCAAGGACTGCTCGTACATATCAGAGAGGGAGGATCTGGAGTGATGAAATAAAGAGTCTCCAGATCAGGGAGAAGGAGGTGGCCATTCCTCAAAGGCTGTGTGATGCAGGCATGGTGCAGTACCGTGGCACCAGGTGTCCCAAGGGCTTTCAGCATCATCCATGTCATCTGAGTGTGGGGTGGAGGATGCTGCCTATGAGCTTAGCTTATATTCCCTAAGATCCCTAGACGCCTCAGTGCTGCTCAGAGCCCTCACTGGTGCTCTGCTCCCTTCAGAAGACATTTTCTGTCACACCCAGGCTGCTGCCCAGCTAAGCCTGGTAACACATGGCCAAGGGAGAGGGACACCCTCACCAGAGGGACATGTCTGTGATAGGTGCAGTCCACTTTGCCCCAGGCTATGAGGAGGCTCAGTGTACAGGCCAGTCCAGGTGAAGTGTGTGCTGTAAAGTCAGCCCTGAGCATTGCCTGTGGTGCAATACCTGAGCAAGAGATGTTTTGTGCAGATTTTGGCATTAGTACCCCTGGCAGCAGTGAAGGACAGCAGAGGGATGCCTGCTGGAGGATCTGCATCCCCACTCCCTGCATTTCCTCTCCTCTCTGTGCTCCAAGTGAAAAATCTGGTGAGGAAGCCTCCCGCAGGCAGACGTCAGCGAGGCTGTCTGGGAAGCTGCATTCAGGAAAGCACAGGAAGTACAGTGTCACATAAGCATGGAATGGTTTGGGCTGGAAGGACCCAACGCCTTCCAGCCCCCTGCCATGGGCAGGGACACCTTTCACTTCAGGTTGCTCTGAATCCCATCTACCCTGGCCCTGAACGCTTCCAGGGATGGGACAGCCACAGCTTCTCTGGACAACCGGTGCCAGGGCCCCCTCACCCTCATTTCCTCACATCCTAAGATCATGCATGAGCACATCAGAGATACCCAGAGCTCCTCTTCCTCTGTGCTGAGGCCCTCCATGAAAGTATGTGAGGAATTGGGTGCTGCTGCTGTCTTGTTTTGCAGGGGCCCTCACTTCCAGTCCCCTTGCGCTTCTTAATTCTGCGCCTCCTTAGCCACCCTCTTTCTATGGATACAGATCTGCCAGTCTCTTCTGCTCTTACAAGCCTTCATCAGTGATTTATATCATAAGGATAAGGGGTGTTGTTTTTCCCATTACTGCAAATTCCTGTCAGGCACCAGACAGCTTCTTTCTTGCAGATTTGACATAGGACGTTCCTGCTTCTGCACCGAGGTGATTTAATATGGGAAACCATGGGAGAGGCAGGCTTTGATCCAGGAGCACCATGGCACGGTGTCCTCTTAGCTCTGGAGCTGCACTCACAGGGTATCCTGCTGGCTCCAGCCATTCCCACCGTGGAGGAGAGAGCTCTCCCTGATCCAGGAGAGGGTGGGAGGAAGCATGCCACTGCCTTCGCTCCTCGCTGTGTAATTTTGGAGGGAAGCAGGATTTAAATCTCCATACTGTTCATCTTGCTTTCCTGTGGGGATAAGAGGTACAACTAGTCCTGGGTCCAGCTAGGTTGCATATCATAGCAGTCTGGCTCAAATTCAGTGTGAGAGTCTGTGGGGTTTAACTTGCAGAGGACTTGTGCCGCCGGATCCCGCGGGGACACCGGTTTTGGGGCACCAAGCTGCTGTCACAGCCCAGCAGCTCAATGCTGCTGCATCCAGAGGGGGCTGGAGGGTGCATGGACAGCATTCCTGTGGGGCTGGTGGGTGTCCCAGCCAGCATGCTCTCTGCTGCTGCGTGGGAACGTGTTTCACCCACCTCTCTTTGCTGATGCTGGAGCCTTGCACCCTCCTCTGAAGCCATTCCCAGTGGGAGGATGAAGGGTGGGAAGCGAGGCACTCGTGGGATGCAGGGAAGGTGACACCCAGCTCCAGCAGAGTCAGGTAGCACCTGTCTTCCTCCTCCTTGTCCCAGAGTGTGTGATCCCCTTGCCCTCCCAGCCCGGAGCAGGACACAGCCTTGGCAGTGTTGCGGGAGAGCAGCGGAGCTCCGCCGCCTTGCCCCTGCCAGCTCTAACCGTGTTCCCTTGCATCTGCCCAGGTCTGGATGCCAGTCCCCCGGCCAGTACTCATGAACTCACCATTCCCAATGATGTAAGTAAATCAGAGTGCTTCCTTGGCGTGTCAGTGTGTGCGTGGGTGTACACATACGTGTTAGTGTACACATATGTGTGTGTACACATACGTGTTAGTGTACACATATGTGTGTGTGTACACATACATGTTAGTGTACACATACATATATCTGTGTGTGAGCTGCAGCCGTTTGGTTTTGTTAAATGTATTTAGGGATGCCCCTTCCCCATGTTCCCTCATCCATGTGCAGTCCGTCGGGGATCAGCCAGCAGCACAAAGTGCCTGCTGGACTTCACCCTGTGTGTACCTTCCCCAGCATCCTTAATGCTCCGTTTCCCTTTCTAAGTGAACTCGGTGCTCATGAAACATGCCCGGTTGACAGCACTGGGAAAGGGAGAGAGCTCCTATGCCAGCCCTGATTAAACTCTTAATTGCTTAATCAGGCCATGGCGGGTCTGAGGTGATGGTCCAGCTCAAGGGTAGTGACTGGGTGGGGTGGTGGGGAAGAGGAGGTAAGTAAGTGACGTTTCTGATGCCACCAAGTGCCACACGAGTGTCTGAAGGACAGTACTGCGGGCAGGCAGCTGTGGGTCTGATAGGTGGAAGCTTGGTGGTAACGTGGGTGCTGGACTGGCATATTTGCTGGGAGGAGGTGGGATGGAGAGCACGACACAGCCAGCACCTGGATCCAGGAGCCTCGCTTGCTGCCAGACTGGTTTCTGTGGATTAAGACCCAGTCTGTGCTCAAATCAGGATGAGGGCAAGCGAGGGGATGACATCCAGCCTCTGTTCCATCTCCATCACTGACAAGCACTCTCAGCCCGTCCTCATCAGGAGTCTCAGGGTGGGGTCTGGCAGCTGTTGCTCCTTCTTCCTGCTGCTCTCCAGCAGGCGGCAGAGCCAGGGAAGGGCAGATCCCGGCTGCAGCTGCCGGGCACCTCTGCCAGGACCTCTGTCCCCCCGAGACGTGGCACTGCAAGAGCCCATGAGCACTGCTGACTGAAACCCTTGGACATGCTTCGCCCCGGAGGATCACCACGGGAGGGATCTGCAGAGGAGCCAGTGGGGGCTGATGCGAGATCTGCTCCTGTCCACCCAGCAGGGGACCCTCTCCAGGAGGCTGCAGCGGGCTCTGCAAGGTTCCAACAGCCACGTCTGCTGAGCATGGAGGACCGTAGCAACAATGGCATCTTCAGGAATATAAAGAGACCCCTTGCAAAAGGACTGGCGTGGGAGGAAAGGTGCCAGGAGACCTCTGAGAACTCAGGAGCACTTGGAGCATTCACTCGCCAGAGACCCAGCTCTCACCAGACCTGGGAGACACTAGATGTCATCACCCGCATCTTGAAAAACTCCTCCTTAGCTCTCCCTACTGCTGTTTCAAAGGCTTTTAAACACCCACTGCCACCCTCTCAGGAAGCAGAGGACAGGTTTGGGTTCCTTTAAGAGTCACAAGGTGTGTTTTGGTGGTGTAGCTTGGAGTTGTGCTGCAGTGGAAGGAAAACTGATGATACCCATCTTGCTGCTCCTCTGACTGTCAGGAGAAACTGGAACGCTGTTCAGCTTGGGTGTAGCTGAGCATCTGCCTAAACAGTTTGGCTCCTCAGGTCTCTCCAGCAGAGTTTCATTTGCTGAAGCATCTCAGAGTTATTTCTGTGCTGTGAAGACCAGGATGGGCTGAACATCCCCCCAACAGACCCTGGGACAGTGGATATTCGGGTCCATAAGGGATAAACCGCCGTGGCAGCCCTGTGGTCTGACCAAAGGATCAGGGAACATTTGGAGGAGTGATCATCTCTACTTACACCGTGCAGAAATCCAGCAGCTGCCAAGATGAACATCCCATGTATAAAACGCCCTTGGAAAAGAGCTCAAATGGCCAAAAAGGGCACACAGAGCACTTCATGCCTGTGTTGGTCAAGCCGGATGTCCCTGTATGTGTTACCAACCTTTGGAGATGCTTTGAGGGAGATGCACAAATGAAGAAAGACCACTGAAGAAATTCAAGTCACTGAGGAGATTCAAGGGATGAGCAGTTGAGGAAATCCAAGCCTCCAGCTGGCTCTGATTTTTTCACAAGAGTATGAAGGACGGTTTTTACGTAGGATCCACCTTTTCTGTGGGTGCCACAGCCGCATGGTGCTCTCCTGTGCCCGCTGGCAAGCCACTGGGTTGCACCACGAGAGCTGGGGGGGTAGCAGAGGCACTGAGGGTGTCGTGGTGAGATAGAAGAAATGTGGGATGGGGTCACTGCACCAGCTGATGACAAGGCTCCTGGGGCTGGCCTGTCCCCAGGGAAGGCAGCAGGCTTGTTTCCTTCTAGCAACATGTCCAAACCACCTTTGGGTTTGCTGTGACTGGCAAGGGGATAAATACTTGAAAAACATTGGCCATTCCTTAAACCGTGAAAATTATCATTACTGAATGAAGCCCTCTGAGGCTCTGGGCACCGTGTGCAGATCATGGAGATTCTTCCCCACAAGGAGCAGAGCGGGGCAGGTCTCTGGGTGTATCCTTGAAGGGCCGTGCTCACGGGCTGGTGGGTTTCACCCCGGGCTGTCCCTCCCCTGTTTTCATGAGCATTAAGGTCACTCTTGTCCCAGGCATGCTCGCGTCCCGCCGGTGCCTGCCAGAGCTGCCGCTTCTCAGACGTTCCCTACGTGCTTTCTTTCCTAGCTAATAGGCTGCATAATCGGACGCCAAGGGACCAAAATCAATGAAATTCGGCAGATGTCGGGAGCGCAGATCAAAATCGCCAACGCCACGGAAGGGTCATCGGAGCGCCAAATCACCATCACAGGAACCCCTGCAAACATCAGCCTTGCGCAGTACCTCATCAACGCCAGGTGAGACCCCGTGCTGACCTCCGCCGCCTCCCGCCACGGCCGGTTCTGTCCTGCCATGGCTGGTTCTGTCCTGTCACAGCCGGTCCTCGCCCGCCACGGTCGCCCCTGTCCCGCCACAGCCGGTTCTGTCCTGTCACCGCCGGCCCTGTCCCCCCACGGCTGGTTCTGTCCTGCCACGGCCGGTCCTGTCCCGCCACGGCCGCTCCTGTCCTGTCACAGCCAGTCTGTGCTGTCACGGCCGGTTCTGTCCTGTCACAGCCGGTCCTGTCCCGCCACGGCCGCTCCTGTCCTGTCACAGCCGGTCCTGTCCTGTCACAGCCGGTCCTGTGCTGCCACGGCCGGTTCTGTCCTGTCACAGCCGGTCCTGTCCCGCCACGGTCGCTCCTGTCCTGTCACAGCCGGTTCTGTCCTGTCACAGCCAGTCCTGTCCCGCCACGGCCACTCCTGTCCTGCCACGGCCGCTCCCGTCCCGCCCGCGTGCTGGGAGAAATCCGTGCTCCCGGGGCCGTGGGCCAGCAGGGGCTTCCCGAGGCCGGCTGGGATGGACGGTGTCTTGCTGAGACCTCTGAGCAGGGACCAGACATCTCCAGCAGGACATGTCCCCCCAGGTGGCACTTTGGCCGGGGCCCGGGACCCGCCGGGCCGCTGGCGGAGTAGCCGCGGGTCGTGCCGGGCGCCGGCCCTCCCACCACCCTCGCGCAAGGATTTTGCTCGTGGATGGGCAAAGCTGCGGCCGTCTTTGCCTGTGGACGAGGCAGGGGACAGGGACAGGAACGGAGCTGAGCCAGTGGCAGGGAGGCATCGCTTGGGACCTGCTGGCTGGGATCCCAGCATCGCTTACTGCCTCCTCCACGTGCCTCCAGGCCTCCCAAAGGCTTTCCTCCACTCAGGGAAAACAATCGGGCCAATAAGTGCAAGACACGGGAACAGCCTGACGGCTTCTTTTTCATCGTGAAAAGCTTGGCACTGCAGGACTTCACAGGGCCCAAGGGTTCCCAGCACTGCTGGCTGGGGGCAGACGCAGCCCGTGCCATGGGGGCACAGCTGCAGAGATGAGCTGGGGGCCTGCTCCGTGCAGGCAGCCAGCTGTGTCCAGGGTGCTCACTCAGACCTGTTTGCCTGTATCTGTGGACTCGTGGGGAGCGAGTTTGAGGCGATGCTGGACCTTCCTGGTAGCTTTGCACCCACCTGGCAGAGCAACTGAAACGGGCCCATCCACCTGGGCAGGACCGATGCCGTGCCAAGGCTCCGCCGCCCCAGGCTGCGCGCAGGAGGGAGGCTGCTGGTTGGGCCCCGAGGACGGGGGGCTGCTGGTGGAGACTCTGACACTTGTTGGGGTGTGGGCTGGGAGCACCGCTGAGGTCTGTATGTGCTTTCTCCTCCTTGCACCCGACCCACCCCAGCCCCGACCCGCAGCAGACCCCGCCATCCCATCCCTCCGCTACCCCGCCGCCCATGCCCCTGGCACCTCTCCCCCTGCTCGGGTGAGGGACGGGGCCAGGCCCCTGCCCACGGGCATGGCCGAGTGGCTTCCCTGCAGATCCTTCCAATCCCCCCCCACTCCCTGAGACAGGAGAGAGAAAGAAAAGAAAAAGAAGCGACTCAGTTGCTGGGAAGGGCCGGCTGAGCTGCCCCCTGTGCCGAGGTCACCTGGTGGGGCAGCACGATGGGGCTCTCCTCTCCCATAGTTTCCAAACCAGAGCAAAACGAAGCCGCCGGGGGAGCTGGCACAGCTGCCTGTCCCCTGTGGGAGGGATGCTGCTGGGAGAGAAGTCGTGCTCTGGGATGACTCCTGCCAGCACCTCTGGTGGGTGACACCCCTGCCACTTCACGGTGACAGTAAAGGGCACCACCTGGCTGCAGGGAGGAGAAGGGGAGGCAGCCAGCCATCACGCTGGCTCTGCGCTCCAGCCCCACCCCCGTGCCCTCCACGGGGGACCCCCAGGCCGCCCAGTGATGCTCTGCCCACTCCGTCTGTGCAGGGTCTGGGCAAGAGGAGGAGCTGCCCCACAGGGTCTTCGTTTTCTTTTCTGCTCCGGTGATTAAGCACTTGTTTTTTGTCTCCCCCCTACCCCTCTCTCTGCCCCTGTCTATTCTAGGCTGACGTCTGAGGTCACTGGAATGGGCGCACTCTAATTTCCACCCACCATCCTCCACTCCGCACCACCTGACCCTCTCCAGCCACCGGCACTCCACCCAGCCTGTACTGCCTGTACATTTACCGTCTTCCCTTTGCCTCCACAGATACTCTTTTCTTTACTAACAAAAATATATATACCTATATAAACACATGCGCGCATATGCACACACTGGAGCGTTTCTTTACGAGCTCTTTTACTCTGTGCTCCCGAGGCTGCTCCCAAGCTCTTTGGTTATGGTCCTTGTTTCCAGCGTTACGGTGTTAATTCTTCATCTGCTTTTCGGGGACGAGGGAGGGGGGAGGGGGGCGCTGGTTTTTTTCTCTCACTGGCGAGACTCCAGGCGCTGGCGGGGTCTCTGCTGTCAGTCTAGCGTAGCTGCCACGCGTCTGAGCTGACGGTGGCGGTACTTTCTGTAGCCTGTGGACGTTCGTGATGCCACCCAGAGCTGTGCGTACTTCAGGTGACCTAACTTCTCTCACCCTCCTCCCCCTGGTGCTCCCCCTTGCTTGTCCCAGCTCACCTTGGCCGCCTCACGCCCCCGCCCTCAGGGTAAGGGCACACTTCTCACCCGGTCTTATCCGGGAAGCCAAGCGCGGGTTCAACCCGCAGGCTTCTCTCTTGGAACATGGCATGGTCCAGACAAGCCCTCTTTCCTACGAAACCAAGGGAATCACACACACACACATTTACACACAAATGCTCATTTTTTTTTAACTAACGAGCACCTGGCAGTGGGAAGAACTCAGCTGTGTGGGATTCACACCCCCAGGGGCCTTTGAAAGCACTGTTTTGGCAATCCCCCAGGAGCAAAACCTTTGGAGGATAGCTCAGGAAGCTCTGTGAGCCGGCTGTGTTTGTCCCTGTTTGTGTTCAATAAATGTCTGTGCAGCTCTGGTACCGATGGGCTCCGACTGTTCTTCTCCTGGGTTGCCCCGAAAATGCCAGCCCCATCCTTCCCTCTGCATCCTTCCACACCTTTTTAGCTGCCTAGAGGGAAGGTGGGGGTTGTATGCAAGAGTTCTCCATTTTTTAAATTATTATAATCACTATTACTACTATTATTATTTATCATCACCATCATAATTTTTTTTGTTTCATTTTTTTAGATAAGGTCCCCATGACCAATGCACTTCCTGAGTGATTCCATGCTTTCTGTTTTTTGTTTTTGGTTTTTTTTTCCAGAGGGAGAGCATTTGACTTGCATAGTCCTTTGGTTTTCCCTGAGGTTAATTTCTAAGTTATGGTGTGACAACCATCATCTCTCACCGCCCCCTTGTCTGGACGGATCTGCCATGTCTGTGCCCCGCACCCTTCCCCAGGACCCTCTCTGCCCAGCCCTGCCTTCAGCTTCCAGGCTTTTCTTCTCTCTCCTACCTCTCCAACAGGGAAACGTACGTTTTCCATCTGTAAATTCCTGACTGTCCCTTTTCCCGGATTGCAAATGAGGGGACCATGATGCACCATGTCCCCAGACAGCTGAAGCAGCCACACGGTACATTTTTGCACTGTACCACATGGGAAATACGTTGTTTTTCCAGGTGAGCCCCCAGACTTCCTGGCCTTTTCCTCCCTTTGACCCTCAGCACCAGCAGGCACCACTGGCAGCTTCCCACCCTTCTCCTGCCAGGGTGCCAGGTCACTCCTCCTGTCTCCAGCTTTGCCTGCTCATACTCACACAGGCTGTGTCAGGGATCCCAGGTGGTGCCACTGCATCAGTGGAGCCAGGGATGGGCAGGGGGCTGTGGGCTCCAGCAGGGAGCTGGTGGGGATGACAGCACAGTCCAGGAGCCCAGAAAGGTGAGGGTGGTGCCGCTGAGCATCAGGGTTTGCTCTGCCCAGCTGCCCCAAAACCTGGGCATGCTCCTCTCTCCAGAGCGTTCCGAGCTGCTGTGGTTGAAGGTGCTCCCAGATGCTCCATAAGGTGCTTTGCTGCCCATCTCCAAGCCCTTGCTCTGCTCTCCCTGGCACTTTGGGTTCAGCTCTGGGTGCCTTTTGGGTGGCCCAGCAGCCGCCCAGGCCCAGGAGCATGCCCTGGTTCCGCAGCCAGGGGAGCTGCGGGCAGGGCAGAGGGGCTCAGGTGGAGCCGGCAGCCCCGGCTGGCACCGCCCCCGTGAGTTTGTGCTGCTGCGGAGGGTGGAGGGAGGCAGGCACCAAGCACGGCCTCCTTTGAGTCGCCGAGTGGCCAGCAAAGCACAGAACCACCCGCCAAGGTGACGAGTCAGCTGTGGGCAAGGGGCACTCCTCATCTCCTGTTCCTCACTCTGCTCCAGACCAAGTGTTCTTCTGTTGGAAGAGGGAAATGTCTGTGTATGAGACCCAGTGGAAATAACCACCCCGGTGGCCTGGGGGCTGAACCATGGCAAAAGCTCCATGTCCCACTGCCACCACCCTCCGTGGCAGCCCGGGGTGCTGCCCCTCGGAGGGGGATTGGTGCACGGGGGAAGGCAGCCCCTCCTGCCGTTCCCAGCTCCTGCACGGGGCTGCAGGAAAGCTGGAGCACGAGGAGAGCTTCCTCACGAGGTGATGGAGGCACAGCAGCAGCAGAATCACCTTGACCAAGACTGAGAAATCCATCCCAGGCCAAGAAGGTTGTGGGATTCTGGCACCTGGGGAAGGCCAGGGAGCGTGACAGCGTCCTGGACACGGAGATGGCTTTGCACAGTGCCTGCAGATCACAGCTGCCCTGAATTCCTCTGCTCTCTGCCTGTGCTCCCCGTGCTGTTCCCCACCTCCACTGAGACAGCCCTGCCCAAAATAGCAAATGCCAGATTGGGTCTGCCAGATGCAGCTGAGCTCAGAGGCTGCTGTAGAAGGGGGAGCAGACTGCAGCAATACCTCTGCAGCCATCCCCATGCCAGCAAACCCAGGGGTAACAGCCCCTTCTGGGTCCCACCCCCATCCCAGCCCGCTGCCCGGCATCCACAGCCCAGCCAGGCCGTGGAAAAGCCACCCCAGCAATCGGTGGTGAGGGAGAAGAGGCTGGATGTGAGCACTGCTCTGGCATCAGGCAGGTGTCTGAGACGTCGTGTCAAGGCTTGTGCTGCCACAAGGACCTGTGCTCACAGGAGTGCTCCAGGGAATGCTGGATGCGCCCACAGGGGAACAAGGGACGGCCCAAACGGTAGCAGTCACCTGGATCACCTCACAGGAGCACTGAACCGTCATGGAATCACGGAATATCCTCAGCTGGAAGGGATCCACAAGGATCATCGAGGCCAGCTCCTGATCCTGCACAGGACAACCCGAAGCATCCCTCCTTCTGGCATTCCCTTTGACCTCACAACTTTTCTTTGGGCAGTCGCATTGCCAAGGTTATTTTGCAAATTTAAAAAGAAAAAACAAAAGATGAAACTGCAGTGTTGTGTGGGAATCAGCTTATCCATCATCATCTGGGCTTGAGCGAGGTTTGGAGAAAGAGGCATTGAAACCATTGCAGCATCTCCTGGGAGCATGTTGGTGACACCAAGGACAACAACAAAATCACAAGGAATGTGTCAAACTCAGCTTTGATTTCTTTGGGATGGCTCAAAAGGAGATTTGCTATTTTCTTTGGAAGGAGCCTCAGTGTTTTGCTTTGATTTGTGATAGGTCTTGGGTTTCCATTTTGGATGAACTTAAAAATACTGTGATGATGCATCCACAGCCGTGCCACTGGGAAAAATCTCTAATATTGGGGTGAATATTCAGTACAAGGTGAACATCCCAGTTAATCAACAGAACAGCTTTAATACATCGCTTTTCTCTCCCAAAACTATGCAATGTTATCCAGCCAGATTGATTCAACATTTCTGGAAGCAACCAACTCAGTCAAACTCTTTAGGGATGAGTTATTTAGGGGGATATTTTGACTTTGACTGGAAAGTATTGGTCCAGTGCCTCCCCCTGCCCCTGGAGCGTGGGGGTCTCCATCAGAGAGGGGCCAGTTGAGGTCTGTGCTCAGCCCCTTGGCCTCAGCTGAAGGTCCCCACTACCCCTGCATATCCTTGTCGTGCTCTCAAAATTGTTTGGAGTGTTGTTTTGTGCAATTCCCCCGCCCCCCCCGCCCCCCCCCCCCCCCCCAGACTGTATTTGCAAATCTAGTACAAAATAAGGCTGAAAAAAATAGACCATTTCCCCTAAGGGAAAGTGACTTTCACCGCGGAGACTCTTTAAATTTCATATCCTCTCGGAGCTGTTACTCCGGCGTTTGTTATTGTATCCATGCTAGTCACTTTTAGTTATGCTAATTCCCAGTTTATGCTCCATTAGCAAGGGTAATTTCCTGCCTCCAGTGCGGGCAGAGTTTCTGGGGGATCTCTGCGCGGGGTGGCAGGGATGAATGCTTAATCCCATTTTCTCCTTGGCCACAGGGATGGCCGGCATCGCCCCTAGCCCTGCCTGGCTGCAGCCCCCCGGGTCCCCAGCCCTGGTCACTAGATGTCCCCATTGCCCAGCTTTTCATGGATGCATCCATCGGCAGCCACGCCGGGGTGTGCCCGGTGCTCCCAGCCGCCGCTCCGATGCGTGCAGAGGACATCTGGAAATGGACTGGGCTTCTCTGTGTGTGTCCCTGACACTGGTGAGGGCAGTGATATCCCACAGGGGGTGGCTGGCGCCGTGTCCCTCTGCAGGAATGGTCCCGTCAGTGCCGGGACCTTCACGGAGCCAGCCCACGTGGGCAAGGATGTGTGACGAGCACCTTCTTGGCCGTGGGTGGCACAAGCCACCCCCTTATGCCGGCCCGAGCCCCCTCGGGCTGGCAGAAGGACAAGGTTTTGCTGGAGAGGTCCCAGGGGTCTCCATCCCTGTGGTCCCCCGGGAGGCATTCCCGAGCTGGCTGCCCTGTGCCGTGGCTGGCAGCAGGAGCTGCTGGAATGACGTGCAGAAGGGTCACGGTCTCCGTGCAATCCCCCCGCTCCCGTGCTGGACGGTACAGGGAGCCGGGACTCTGCTGAGAGGGATATTTTTGCTTTCCCCTCAGAAGGAATGCAGCTGCAGATCCTGATCTGCTGTGCAGCGAGCCCCAGGCCCCCGTCCAAAGGGTAACGTGGCAGTGACTTTTCGGAAGTACTGAGTGTACCAGATGTGCAACTCGCTCCACTCCAGATGTGCGGCCCCCCTCCCGCCCTGCCCCAGCGCCCTTGTCCTGCAAAGAGGAGGATGCGACTCCAGATTGCTCCAAAAGCATCCCACAGACCAAACACAGCCAAGTGCAAAGCCCGGCTGGCTCTGCATTCCCACACTCGTGTTTAGGCAGTTTAACCGCAGCGATGGCTCTTCCCAGAAATGATGGTCAAGCCCACTCTGCACACGGGGAGCAAAACCAGCCAGGAGATGGGGATGAGGATGGAGCGGCGGGAGGAGGCTTTGGGTGTGAGCCCCACGCTGAACTGTGGCCTGTGGCTGATCTGGGAGACACGTGCTGTTTCCAGAAGGAACTGCTTTGATCCTGAAAGGATGGGCCTGGCGTGTTTGAAGCACACTTGGAGCACTGTGCCCCGGTTCCCTGCAGGCAGTGTCACTGTTTGTCCCTGGAGAAGGCCTGTGTCTGAGAGCATTGTGTCTGGATCAAATGCGATGAGTGGCTCGGGAGCTTCCCTGGGTTTTGTTGTGTGCCATGGCACAGGATGTGTGGGCACGGGGGGGTGTGAGGTGCTCTGTGGGAGCCTGGGCACGGTGGCGAGGGGCCAGCAGCCAGCTGGCAGCACGGCCAGGCACACAGAGCACCGAGGGATGGTGCTGGGCCTCCAACCACAACAGATATCCAGCGGGGTTTCCCAGTGCAGAGGGGAGCAGGCCATGCTGTGCTCACACAAAAGCAGTCGATTCATGGTGTGGAGGGTTCTTGGTGGGAGGACATTGCAGTGATGTAACCTGAGGCTGCTGCTGCAGCCGGTGATGTGGTTCTCCCAAGGGATGCTGCTCTGTGCTGCCAGTGCAGCCGTGCTCCCGAATCTCTCACAGGAGCGCTGCAGAGGAACTGTCAGTAAAAGGCCAGTTCAAAATGCAGACCCAGAGAAACCACCAGCTCTGTGCTTGCAACAAATTTTCGGTTGCAGACTAAAATTTACTCTTGCTGCAAGTAGACTTCTCCTCCACTTATTTTGGAAACGTGATTTCCAGAGGCACAGGGTGGTGCAGTGCTGCACCAGGCAGAGGTTGTGGGGGCTGTGTGCCCTTCCCCAGTGCTCCTCTCTCCGCTGCCCATCACCCCAGGCACCGCAGTGCCCCTGCCCATCACCCCCAAATCTTGCTGACGGGGTCCAGCAGAAGCAGCTCTCCACAGCCACCATCCCTGCAGCCACGGGTTTGTAGGGCAGAGAAAGGGCAGATCCTCAGCCCAGAAACAGCCTCAGTGTGTTCAGATGGCTTCTCTGAAGCTCCCAGAAGCCGCTCTCAGCCCTCAGTGAGAGCCCATGAGGCAAATGCAGCACGCTGGGCCACCACCCGGGCTCACCTGGCAGCCCAGCTCACACTGGGTATGTTTGGTGTGAGCTCCCACGGGAAAAAAGGGACGTTTGTTGTGGTGCAGCAGAGCTCTGTGTGGGCAGGGCTCCTCCAGCCTGGCTTTTTGGGGTGTGTGTGATTTCAGCATCACGCTGGACAATTGCTCGGGGTGCTGAAGCAGCCTCACATTCATGCAGCCTGAAGGCACAGGAGGCACTGGAGCCTTGGCTGAGCCTTGACCATCTCCCTTGCTTGCCCCCCAGCTCTGCAGACCCTGACCCCCACGGGAGGAACACCTTCTCCGCCTGACCTGGTGCCAGCGGCTGATGCTTGAGCCCCCTCCGAAGACGCTGCCGGCCTCGCCTCCCGCCAGCTTCTCCTGCTCCTTCGTGGCGCCCCCGGGGCCGTTGCCCGCACCGCTGCCCACGGCTGCCCGCGGCTGCCCGCACCCCTGCCCACCCCTGCCCGCACTCCTGCCCGCACCCCTGCCCGCACCCCGCCGCCCCGGGGCAGCAGCGGGCTCGGGGGCCGTGGCAGTGGCCCCCCCGGGCACAGCAGCTTGCAGCCGTGTGCGGCGGTGCCACCGCCCGCCAGCGCTTCCACCGCCGCTCCCCGCGCTCCCGCATCGCCCCTCGCCCCCTGCCACTTGGCGATGTACTTCGTGGCTCCTCCGTGTCGCTGCAATAAAGCTTTTGTTGCTTGAGGTGCCCTCGGTGGTGAGTGGGGTGAGGCTGGGGGGCTGCGGTGTGGGCGGTGGGGCACCCGCAGGGAGAGGGGCGGGGGGCCGGGGTGTGGTGCGGAAGCCTCAGCGCCCCCCGAATGGTTAACGGGGAAACTCGGCCCGTGCAGCGAGCCGCGGTTGGGAAAGCGGGCCCCAGAGCCCTGGCTCCACTCAGCATCAGGAAATGATCCCACATGGGAGCAGGGCTGCCAGGAGGGAGGGGGAACGGGACAGGGGGAGCGCTGCAAAGAGAATCCAGAGCGTTCCCGAAAGGCGGCGACGACCCGGATTCGTTATCCGTGGGGAGACGTGTTTATAGCCAGCGTGAGTCACTGCCGGGCCCCAGGGGCAGCCCAGCGATCCGGGGGCTGCCAGCGATCCCGGCGGGATCCAGGCTGCCCATCCAGCCCCACGCAAGGGCAGCTCCCAAACACGCCCCACCAGCCCGCCCTGTGCCAGCCCCGCTGCACCTCGGAGCAGCCCAGGTGCTGGTTTTGGGCACACTGGAGCATGGGTTTTCTCTGGGATGCTTCCTTTCTACTCGAGAAGAGAAGGCAGAGCGCTGCCCTGGCTCTGCACGTTGTCCTGGTGCAGTGAGGGTCTCCATCTCCAGCCCATCCAGCCCTGGCCTTGACACACGTCCAGGAGAGGCCAGCACTGCCTGCCCAGACCTTTGCCCCATGTGGAAACAAAGGCAAAATAGCTACATTAACCTTCTTTCTCCATCTGGAAGGACATTTTCTGAGTGCACCTCACCCCTGCTCCCGTTTGGCCCTGCAAAGGGGCTGGGGGAAGGCAGGCAGGGCAGTTCACCCTCCTCTACACCCCCAGGGAGCAGCAGCCCCAAATCTCTGTGGACCCTGGAAGTCATCCTCCCTTGTTTGTGCCAGCCTGGGGTGCCCAGCCCTGCTCCCTGACGAGCCACAAAGCCCATCACAACGTACAGCTCCAGGCCTGACACCCACTTTTGACTAAAAACCAGGTTTTCTGGGTTTCTCCTGCCCAGGAGTTGGTTGTATGCTTTCACTTGGAGAAAAGCCCCTGTTGCTGTTCCCGTGCCATTCCCAGAGCAGCAGTGCCAAGGAGACCACCCCTGCTCTGGGAAACGTGGCTCAGGACTCCTTTCCTACCTCCCTGCAGGCCCTGGGCTGTCCATGAATCACCTTCCATGGCCTTTGCTGAGCTGGGAGACCTTCCCAGAGCCAGAGCCAGCACGGGGTGGGAGCAGCCCCGGGGAAGGGGTCGGTGGGGCTGTGTGTGTGCAAACACCCCCAAGGGTTATTGTGTCCACCCACCCCAGCACAGGGCTGGAATCCCTGCCCAGGCTGGAGGGGTGGCATGCAGAGGGGTGTGAACCATCTGCATGCACTGGCTCAACCTCCTCAGGACTCATCTACTGCAAGTGGAAGCTCCTGTGCCCCACTGAAGGTATTTAAGGGTGCAGAGGCCCCACAGCCCTGTCCCTTGCACCCACCCCTTAGTGCTGGCTGCAGCTCCGTGGCTTCCTGCTGAGAGGGTGAGTGTTTGGAGATTAAAACAGCCTGTTTACCTTTGGCTGTGCCTCTAAAAATTAATTAAGTTGTTGGTGGGGAGATGCTTATCTTTACACCCTGCTGGGATTCCCCTGGCTGCAGCTTGTGCTGGGATCTGCTGCCTGGAGCAGAGGAAATAGGCTTGAGGAGAGCAATCCTAGAGCCCTTAGATGGTTTGGATTAGAAGGGATCTTAAAGACCATCCCATCCCACCCCTCTGCCATGGGCAGGGACACCTCCTACTATTCCAGGTGGCTCCAAGCCTTGTCCAGCCTGGCCTGGGACACTTCCAGTGATGCAGGGGCAGCCACAGCTGCTCTGGGCACCCTGTGCCAGGGCCTCACCACCCTCACAGGGAAGGATTCCTTCCATATATCCAACAAAAACCTACTGTCAGTGTAAAGCCATTCCCCCTCCTCCATGGCTGGATGGTTTGCATTTGCTCCTCATTGTCTGAAAGATCTGAAAGAAAGGAAGATGCTGGGCAGTGCTTGGAGTGGGCTGGGACGGCATTCTTGCCAGGAAGGGTGGCTGACTTGTTCCCTCCTTCTAGGAAAAGGCTGCAGCTGGCTCAGGCTGTGGTGTGGAGGGAGCTGGGCTGCATGCCTTGCTGCATCCCAGCACTGCCCTGGAAGGGCACAGCCACACCCGGAGCCTGGATGCTGCTGGGGTGGTGAAAATAACCAGTATGAAACGTGCATGCTTCATAAAATGGGAGCAGAAACAGCCCGGGAAGGGGCTGCTGGGAACCTCTGGGAGTTTGCTGGACACTGCAAGCTCCTGGGCTGGGGTGGATCATCCCTGTGGAAAACTGTGGAGAGGACCAGGCTGGCTCTGTGCTGCACGGGGCCAGGCAGCCAGCTGAGACATGCAGAGGGCAGGCATCAGGGAAGATGCTTTCTCTGTCCTTCCCAAGGCTTTGGGGTGTGATGCCTGCACCCACACGGATGCAGAGAGGGGGGCTGCAATCCATGGCAGAGGAAAAGCAGGTTTCCAACCCGTGTGGCTCATCCCTGGGCAGTTTGGGGTGCGGGCTGGGCTCCGGGGGTGCGGGGCTAGGTGGAAGCCCTGCAGTCGCCCCAGCAGGAGGCAGGGCTGTGTCTGGCGGCTGCTCGGCTGTTCCTCGAGCGCCTGGGGCTGCCTTCCCCAGGGAAGGTGTGCCCAGCCCCGCTGGCACGCTCCGCTCCCTGGGAATCGCCCAAGCCACGCCTTCTGTCACAGAAGAATGGAAAATATTCCCTGCTCAGCTGCTGCTGGAGTTAGTGCGTGTTTTTCCACACGTTTTCCCTGGATGTGCTCCATGGGAGGGGGTTCCTCTGTCCCCTGTCCCTCCAGTGATGTCCCCAGGGCTGAAGGTGGCATGTCCCAGGGTGCTGCCTTTTCTCCAAGGACAGGAGGACAGTGCAGGTGCTGCTGGCCTTTTCTGGTTTGAGCCAGTTCTGTTCCCAAAGGATGATGCTCCCAACTCCCCAAACTCCACACTTTGGGCCGTTTCTATTTTCTGAGTGTAAAACGGAGCGGGGGGGAAGCCCTGGAAGTGAATTTTGCTGCCCATCTTCAAGCCTCCACTGTGGGACAGAGGACGAGAGCAGGACTCTTTCACCGGGGGGTATCCCAAATGTGTGACATCCTGGCATCCCATGGCTCCCCTGTGAGTCGAGGATCCCTGCAAGCACTGGGGTGGCCCAGGAAAAGGATCCTGAAAGTGTCACCTCCTCTCCTTCAGCTCCCACACCACATCCGCAACCTCCCCTCTCATTCGACCCTCGCATCTTCCCTAAGAAGCTGAGCCAAGCTTTCCCACAGACCCAGACAGCTATTAGGGAAATAATATTTCCAGATGGCTTGGTTTTTTCCATAAGAACAGAGGCCAGAGTGAAGTAATGGGGAAAACGTTAACCCAGCAGGCACCATCCTGGGTGTGGGGACGTGGATTTGCTGCTGGAGCCGTGTCCTGGCTGTGCCAGCTGGGAAGGGCTGCAGGGGGGCACTCACACCCTGGGTGTGCCGGATGGGAGCTGGAAATCCCTGCTGGGGTGGTGGTGACCCCCTGAGGTGCCTTGGGAAGGGAAGAGTGCAAGCCCCAGGCGGTGCTGGAGGGGAGGGGAGGCTCCCCCTGCCAGCTGGGACACGGCACAGACGGCACCGCAGGGAAGGTCGTGCCGGGCCAGCGGTCTGGGCCAGCTCCCTGTCCCAGCTGGGCCGCATCTTCCGGGGTGGCTTCAGCCCTTGGCAAGGAAAGGGTGCCAAGGGGCCGCTTCACAGGGCTGCCAAGGGATTTGGAAGATGTGTGGTCTCTTCCCCTGGGGGATTTTGCAGGTGGGTGGATGCCAGACCCCCCTCTGGTGCTGCCTAGGCCTGCTCTGCCATGGGGACACTCTCCCACGGCACCTCTGGGAGAGGGGAGGTTTTCCTGCTCAGGGGGTGTCTCCACTGCCTCCTCCTGCGGAGAGGCCCTGTGGGAAGCTGGATTGTCACGTGCAGAAGCAGCACAAGCCACGTTCCTTGCAGTGGGGTTTGAGGTCGGTGCAGCACCGGGCTCACGGCACGGCTGCTCCTGTGGCACAGGACTGGGCACGGAGGTGGGGGCACACTGGGATGGAGGGATGGATGGATGGATGGATGGATGGATGGATGGATGGATGGATGGATGGATGGATGGATGGATGGATGGATGGAGGGATGGATGGATGGAGGGATGGATGGATGGATGGGACAGACACCTTGGGCCCCTACAGCCAGTCCAGGGAGGTGCAGCCTCCAGGAACCAGACACACGGGAACATCCATCATCCCAAACACTCCCATCACCGGGTGCCCATGTGCCCAGCAGGGGGGAAGGTGACAAAGGTGACTCAGGCAGCTGGCAGGGCACTGCCAGCTTTGTGTGGTTACAACCAGGGAGATTTTGGTGTTCTCAAACTGGGGCATCTCCCAGCACCATCTGAGGGGACAAAGCAGCCCCAGCTGGCACTCGGTCCTTCCCTGCCTTCCAAAGCCCCCTTTGGTTCTGTGTGCACTGATGGGTTCAATCCTGGCTTTTCCCATGGGAATCCATTTCAGCTCCTTTCCATGTTTCCTATGGAAGCACAGTTTTCCATTTCCAAGTGGATTTGATTAAAGGGAAGAAAAGGTTATATAGAAGAGTTAATATCACAAAAACAGAGCAAACTCATTTCTTTTCTCAGTCTCTGGGAGGAGAAAAAGCAAAAATTCTGTCCCAAGTGCACTTTTTTTTTTTCCAGCACCCAGTGTAGTCTGGAATTGGACTGAAAGTTTAGTGCAGTGCTGTGGTCTGGGACTGGGGAAGGGGAACACCCATTCCCTGGGGCACTTGGGCACCCTGGAGGGGCTTTCCTTGCCCATCTTCATGGCACTCCAGAGGGATGCTGATAGGTGGAAGAGGTCCCCTGCTCCTGTCAGGGGGGACAGAGCCAGAGGGTTAATTTCCCTGGCCTCATCTGAAGAGGAAGGGAACAGGGACATCCTCCTCAGGCACGTATTGTTGGATTTTGAGACACGATGGCAGGCTGCTAGTCCCAGTGACTTGGGAGTGGAATTTTTTCCTGCAAAACTAGCCCACACTCTTCCAAGGAAATGGCTCTTCAATGTCCTGGGGACACTGCTGGCTGTTGGCCACGGTTTAGCACCACAGACCTGGGAAAGACAATGTTTTGGGAGCTGGACACCGCTCCAGCCCAGCGATCCGACCCGATGCTCGGGGATGTGGTGCCTGAGGACAGCCCTGGGGGCCAGGCTGGGGTCCAGGCACGGGCTGGGGTCCCCAGCGGGGCGTGAGGAGCTCCCTGGGGCACAGGGGCTCTGCCAGGCCGCAGCTGCTCGGGGCTGTGCAGGCAGCAGGTGCCCTGCAGAGGCCGTACCAGGATCCCTGAGTCTGTGCTGACCCGGCCCGCTGGCCTCCAGCTTGCTCCAGCCCTGCAGAGCTGCTCCCCAGAAGGGTTTGCTTTTCCCTGCCCGCAGGGAGGGAGAGGTCAGCTCTTCTCCTGCTTGGGGTAATCCCCTGCGAGGGAAGGGGAGAGAGGAAGGCAGAAAGCTAAGAGGAAATGACTCTGCTGAGATGATGCATGAAGACAGGTCCCTTCCCAGCAACCCCTTTCTGGGAGCTGCTGCCTGGTTTTCAGAATCCTGGGAGAGTTCCCTTGTGGGAGCCTGAGGAGTGTGTTGGAAAGCCAGATCAGGTCTGATCCTCATGAAGTGTCAGGCAGCAGGACTGTCCCTGGGCATGCTTGCTGTCTGGGAGAGCACCTTCAGCAGGTCTGAGATTGGAAATTTGCCTTGTGCTGCCCTCCTCTCCTGTGCAGCCCAGCCAAGCCCACACACCTCAGTGCCTGGGCAGCTGGTTGAGCTCAGTGATCCTTGGCAGTCCCTTCCAACTCTGCTTATTCTGTAAATTCATCTTGGAGTGAAAAAACAGTGCCTGAAGTTTTTTGGGTTCATGAGGTTTCAGTTCAGCACAGTCTGCAGATTATTTTCCACTGGTTTTGGATGCTGTTCATCCAAAGAGTCGTTATTTGATGATTCTGCCTGTGATTCGATTGATGTGATCAATCACATCTGCCTGTGTGGAGTGGACAGGCTCCTCCACCCTTTTAACTTGTAATCAGTGGAGCTTCTGGGTTCTCCTGAGTTGTCTCAACCTGGGACACCTCTGACAGCCAAACCTGCCATGTTTCCTCCTGACCATCCCCACAAGGATCCTGTTAGGTGACAGGCAGGGTGACAGAGCTGGCAGCAGCCCTGCACTGTCCCCCAGTGTTGCAGGCCTCCTGCTGCCTTCGTGCCACCAGCCTGGGTGCAAACAGCTGCTGCCAGCTGGGTTTGTGCTGTTGACTCTTTGATCTTTGGAGACATCAGGGTTTTATTTAATGACAGCTTTTGGTGCCCTCCTGTGCTGTTGGGAGCAAGGTACAGTTGCAGCTGTGCCGGGGTCAGCCCTCAGGTATTTCACCTCTCCCGCCACCCCTCCACAGGAATTAATGTTCCCACTGTGATGGGAGGTTTGGCAGGACTGGGACTTCTCCAGGACTGTCTCCAGCTCTGGCCATGAAGAGCAGATGGTCAATACCACCTTGGGGTGCCTTGCTGTGGAGGCCCCCAGGCTCTCCTGCCATCTCTGAGTGGGAAGATGCTCATCTCCAGATATCCCTAAGGGCTTGTGCTCCTGCTTCTCTTCCTCCTGGCCTTGACGGCTTTGACCCTGTTCCCAACTCCCTGCCCTCGGCATGGCCCTGGGGAGAAGGGTTGTTCCCAGCCTGGGGTGACCCTGTGGGCTTCTCCTCAGGAGCAAGCCTCTCCTGTTCCTGCCTGGTTTGAGCAAAAAGCCCTGAAAGTCAAGGCAGAACGTGCTTCCCCAAAAATGTTGTGCCTCCATGGTGCCCCCATGCCCGGGACAGCTTCAGCTGTGCCGTGTGTGGGGCCTCCCCTGGCAGAAGCAGACCAGCTGTGGTGCAGGGTGGGATGTGCCAGGGATGCCTGTCCCCCTGGCACAGCCTTCCTGGCCCAGGAGCTGAGAGGGAAGTGCTGGAGGTGCCCCAAGGCCCCCTGAGCCCTGAGGCTGGGCACTGCCTGCTCCAGGGCTCCTGCCAGCCTTGTGGAGGTCCCAGGCACCGGTGGCCAGGCTGCCATCGCAGGTCCAGTGACATCCACGAAAAGGGTAAGGAGAAATGCTTCCTGAGTTTGACTCACAGCTGACACCGCCTGATCCCTCCCTCCGTCCTCAGGCTGCAGAAGTCTCCTCCTCACCCTTACCCTCCTGCCTTCTCTTCCTCCCACAGAAACCGAGGGGAAAGCAGTAAAAAAAAAAAATCTTCAGCGACTGCTGCCTCCGGACCGCGGCCTCGCTCAGCCGCTGGGTTCTCCTTCCCCGCTCTTTCCTTGGATCCAGCCCGATGGTAATCTGAACCAGAAACATGAGGCTGCGAGGCTTTCTGCTCACTCTGCTGCTCCCGGCCGGCATCCTGTGGGGGGGCTCCTGTGCTCAGCGCCCAGAAATCATCACCCAAGTCTCAGAAGGTAAGCCTGGAACGCCTTCCAGGGTGCTTTTCCTTCCCGCGATCAGCAGAGAAGCCTCACTGCTGTTTCCCTCCGGGGCGGGTGCCTCTGCTGCTGACACACCGGAGATTTGGGCTTGCTGAGGAGGGCGGAGGAGGATTAGGGGAGATCTGCAGCAGTACCCACTTTCGTGGGGTTTGGCTCTTTTTCCTTGGCTCTGTCTGCTCGGGAGTTACCAGTAGCAGTGGGATGCAGGAGCGGGGGAAAACAGCGGATACCAGTCCAGCTTTCTGAACTATTATGGACTGGATGTTGGCTCTTAAGGGAAGTTTGTGTTATTGCTCTTTCTTAAAATTATATTTTTGGCAGGATCCGTCAGAAAATTTTTACTTTCTTATTGCATTGATTGCTAAAATGGTTTCAACTTTTGAGTGGTTCCTGCAGCTGCATGTTATTTGATATAATAAATAGTATAGGTCTTGCAAAGATATCCTTTGAATGGAAACGGGGAAGAAAGTAGAGGAAAGTGTTAAATGTCACAAAATTATGTTTTCTGAAAAAGTGATCTCGCTTACTGTTGATGCCAAGGGGGTTAGGATGTGAAAGCATTCCCCTCAGCCCGGATCCGGGGAGCCTGCTGCGAGGGAAGTGTTGTGGGCAGTGCGGGAAGCCGGGGAGGGGGAGGCGATGCAGCAGGACCGCCGGCCAATTCCTGCCTCTCCGCTCCTTCCCAGACTGCCCTGTGGACCTGTTCTTTGTCCTGGACACCTCGGAGAGCGTTGCCCTGAGGGTGAAGCCCTTTGGGGACCTGGTTACCCAAGTGAAAGATTTCACCAACCGGTTCATTGACAAGCTGACCCACAGGTACACTCCCCGGGCTTTATCCGGGCTGCTTTGGGGGTGGAGGCTGCTGCCGGCTGCGATGCCGAGATCCCCCTGCCTGTCTGTCCACAGAAGGAAAAAAGGGAAGCAGGGATGCTGGGGAGGGGGATGGGAGCCTCTCCTCCCTGTCCCAGTCCTCGGCTGCTCTGTTGTGTCTCTGTCTGTGCTGACAGCAGCAGCGTGGCTTTAGCAGGGCTGCTCGCACCCACCCCCGGGAAAGGCAGGAATTGCTGGAGCGGCAGACGCGGCAGCCCGACCCGGTCACCTCCGGGTGGCTGCGTGGTTATTGTGCAGCGCCAAAGCGGTGCCATCCCTGTGCTCAGGCCCAGAACCACGCGGGTGGCAGCAGGACACCTCTGGGGTTACACGCAGCACTCACAGGCACCCTGCAGAACAAACCCACCCAGCTTTGGGTGCCCCTTACCCACCCCATTCTCCAGCTCTTTGTCTGCCTCCTCCTCACCCACCTCTGCAGCCACCAACCCAGGTCTGACCCTGGCTTTCCCAAGGGGAGGCCACCCAGGGATGCCCAGGAGCACCAAAGCTCCCGGATCCCAGAGGGGCCGTGCTGGGCTCCACTGCGGGCAGGAGATCCAGGGATGCCCAGGAGCACCACAAGCCCTGGAGGCACGTGGGCCTTGCTGAGCTCCTCGGAGCAGCAGGAGATGTGTGCTGGTGCGCAGAGGGGCATTGTGGAGGTGTCCCAGTGCTGCACCAGCTGGAAGGGCAGTGCCCTATCCCAGGATGGGAAGGAGGGGGTTAGCAGCTCACCTGTCCATTGCCCAGGCAGCAGAGTTGTCTCACAAGGCTTTGAGTGACCAGGAGCCTTGTGCTTGGGAACAACTTGCCAGGCAGCATCACTCTCCCCTGTGCAAGGCCCTGGGCTCAGTCCCCGAGTGGGGTGGATGGAAGAGCAGTGGACAAGGCTCGGGTGGCTTTGGTACAGCTCCTGCTGGGCAGAGAGGAGATGTGCAACAATACTCCTTGGGGACTGGCCCCTGCTTCCCGAAAAAGAAATCGTATCCCTTTGGGATTGGTCCCCATATCCTGAAAAGACCTTTTTTGGGGCAGTGGCCAAGCACAGGTGATGCCTCTGTCCCAGGGAGTTGCAGGTGCTGGATGTCAGTGCACAGGACAGGGCTGCAACACGCACACACTCATCCTTCCCCAAGGCAGAGCATCCTTCCAAGGGAGGCATCCCTCTCTGATTTTAAACACACCTGGCAGGGGAAAACCTCTTTGCAAGGTGTTTCAGTGGTTACCTGCCTTGCACACACGCAGCCCTGGCTGTCTGGCTCAGCCCCTCCTGCCCAGCTGCAGCCCCTGGCACCTCTTCCAGAAACCTCTCTGCCAAGCTGTTTGATCCCTGCCGGTACCCACCCAGGGCCTCGCTTTGCCCGTCCACCCACGGGACAAGCTGCCCTGCAGTCCCGTGCTGTGCTTTGCACGGGAAACACGTCCTAGCTTTGCAGGAGAGCGGGGAGCCCTGGCAAATCCCTGTTCTGCAGAGGATCTGCATTTCCTGTGCCGGTGCGAGCGGAGCGAGCGCCGTGTCCCGGTGTGTCCGTGCAGGTACTACCGCTGCGACCGCCACCTGGTGTGGAACGCGGGCGCGCTGCACTACAGCGACGAGGTGGTGCTCATCAAGAGCCTCACGCCCATGCCCAGCGGGCAGAGCGAGCTGAAGAACCGCGTGTCGGCCGTCAACTACATCGGGAAGGGCACCTACACCGACTGCGCCATCAAGCGCGGCATCGAGGAGCTGCTCATCGGGTCAGGCAGCCGGGGCTCGGCGGGCACGGCGGGCTGGGGCTGGCGTGGCTCCGGTGGGTGGAGGGTGGGAGCTTCTGGGTTGGGACATCCCTGTGCATTGCACAGAGCTGTCCCCGGGCTGGGAAAAGAGGTCCCAGCACAGCGACAGGGGTGGCAAGTCGCTCCAGCTTTGCTGGGGTGAAGCATGCCCTGACCTCTGGCTGGAGCGAGTGTCCCCAGGTGTCCAAACCACTCCTCTCCAGCTAAATCCTTTCAACGTGAAATCCTGTGTTTAAACCCCTCCAGTGGCTCCCATCACAAGGAGAATAAATACCTGATTGTGGTGACTGATGGACATCCCTTGGAAGGTTACAAGGAGCCCTGTGGAGGCCTGGATGATGCTGCCAACGAAGCCAAACTCCTGGGGATCAAAGTGTTCTCCGTTGCCATCTCTCCCAACCACTTGGTAGGGACCACAGGGCAGGGATGCTCCCGGCAGGCCCATGGGACCCCCAGTGTGACAAAGGAGGGGCTCTCGGAGCCTGCACAGGTGCCCACAGGTCTCACTCTGCCCTCCCCACCCCAGGACCAGCGGCTGAACATCATCGCCACGGACCATGCCTACCGCCGCAACTTCACCGCCACCAGCCTGCAGCCCACGCGGGAGATCGACGTGGAGGAGACCATCGACACCATCATCGACATGATTGTGAGCCCTGCCCGCCCCCTGCCCAGCCCGCCCCCTCCCCAGGCCCCCCTGGCCCTCTCAAACCCCTTCTCTTTGCTTTCTTGTCTTGCAGAAACTTAACACAGAGCAGTCGGTGAGTGTCCCCCTGCGACCGAGCCTGTCCCTTGTGGGTCACCCATGGCTAAAGGGGGCTCGGTGGCACAGCCCTGCCCTGCAGGCAACCCCTGCCAGCCTGGGAAGCCCCCGCCCAAGCAGGGTGCAGCCTGACCCTGCTGCTGCCCCCTCCTCTAATGCTGTTTCCTCCTTCCCTGTGTGCAGTGCTGCTCCTTCGAGTGCCAGGTGAGTCAGGCTTTTGAGAGCCCTGTCCCATCCCCTCTTCTCCCTGTGGTCCCAGTCTGTGCCTCAGGCTGGTCTAACACACACCTCTCTCCTGCAGCCTCCCCGAGGGCCTCCTGGACCTTCTGGTGACCCTGGCCATGAGGTGAGGGACTGGCTGTGGCTGTGCTGTGGGACTGGGGCAGTGGGATGGGCTCACTGGGGATGTTCAGAGACCTGGAATCATTGTCATGGAACCATGAAGGTTGGAAAAGGCCTCCAAGGTCACCTGTGGGGCGTGGATCCACACCATGCTCCCACATGGCCAGCACCATCTGCTGCCTGTATCCATGGAGCATTTCTGCTCCCACCCTCCCTGCTCTTCTTTCAACAGGTCATTGTTCTGTTCCTGGGGATGATGAACTGACTGTGTTTCTGTCCTGTATTGCAGGGAGAACGAGGCAAGCCAGGTCTTCCCGGCCAGAAGGGAGAGGCTGGAGACCCAGTAAGTGAAGGACGAGCCCTGGTGACTCTGCACAGGGGCTGGTGTTTGGCTGCTTCTGGCCAGACCTCTCGGGCACATCCTTACCAGCATCACCCTCTTTCCATGGGGCGTGCAGCCATGCTCTGCCGTGGGGTGGCTCCTCCTCTTGCTACAAGGCTTCCTTGTCCCTCACCCAAAATAGCCGTCCCTCCTGCAGGACACGTCTCTGACTCATGTGTGCCAGCCCAGGGGTGGACTCTGGGCTCCCTCCTGTGTCCTCTGACACAACAAGCACAGCAGTGTTACAGGGAAACCTTTGGTAAATAACCTGAGAGCATGAGGAAACTATTTCCCTCCTCCTCCCTCTTTTATTTTACTAGGCACATTCATTTTTGGGAGGCACATTTCTCCCACACACCTGAGCGTGCAGTTGCCCATCTTGTGTGTCCTCAAATTGGAAACCCCGTGCCATGCATTTTTCCTTCCCAAGGGTTTTCTGCCCTTTGCTTCCATCCCAAACGATGTGTCCCCAGGCACCCAGTTTCCCTCACCTCCATGAACAGCTGGAGATGGTGGAGGTGAAGGCAGGTCCTCTTGGCCCTCCACAATGATCCCGTGCTCCCAGACCAGGAAAACAAGGGCCAGAGTTATGGGAGAGGCTCCTGTGTGAGAGAATGGCAGCTGAGCCCCATATCAAGGGTCTGGGGGGATGCTGTCCCATGGTGGCGACTGTATCTGCCTCTGTAACACCGTATTTCTGTCCTCCAGGGCAGGCCAGGAGACATGGGGCCTGTTGGCTACCAAGGAATGAAGGTACGTGGGGCTGCAGGCTCTCAGAGGTGGTTCAGAGGTGGGCCACAGGCTTTGTGCTGCAAGTGTTCTCATCCTCCCCTTTCCCTCTCTCCTTTCCACTCCAGGGTGACAAAGGAAGCCGAGGAGAAAAGGTGAGGACGGCAGGGATGTTTGGTGGGGATCCCCGTGCCCCACACATGGTTATCCCTGCAGCTGCTGTGTGTCCCCACATTAACCCCTCCTGCTGGCCCTGCCTGAGCCAGAGCAGGGATCCAGCGGGATCCAGGAGTGTGCAGAGGAGCAGTGAGTGCCTGCACCCCCAGACTGAGGTGGTGTGGGGACTGCACGGAGCTGGGGGGACAGATCTGCTCTGTGTGGGCATCTGACACTTCTCACCTTCCCTCTGCAGGGCTCAAGAGGAGCCAAAGGAGCCAAGGTCAGACTCTGCTTTTGCACCATTTTTCTCTGTTTGATGTTTGGGTAGCATTGGGAATTTGGGAATCACTTTGTGGTCCTTGAACTCTGTTTCAGGGTGAGAAAGGCAGGCGTGGGATCGATGGCATTGATGGCATGAAGGTAAATCTCTGCTCAGGGCGCTTTGCTGGCCTGAGCTCCCTGGCTTTTGCCCCTCCAAAACCACGGTGGGGTCTGGGGATGAAGCCTGTGGGGCAGTGGAGTTCCCTCCCTGCAGGGCCGTGCATCCACCAGCCAGGGATGGGGCTGGAATGTCCCTTCCAGGGGTCTGGGATGATGGATGGGGTCTTCCCGTGAGTGTCACTCATTGGGGACCCCTGCTTTGGCTGCCTGACAGGGTGAAGCTGGATACCCCGGGTTACCTGGCTGCAAAGGCTCACCTGGATTCGATGTAGGTACCCTGTGGTTGCCCCTTGCATGCAGGTGAACAGCTCTGCCACCATGGTGTGTGGAAATAGGGAATTGCTCGGAAATGTGTGACGCTTATCCAAGCCACGGCACCCGAGGGTGACCCCGGGCAGGCTGCCTCATCCCTGCCTGGAAGCTGTCCCCAGTTTCCCTGGGGCTCCCTGGGATGCAGCTCTGGAAAACATTATCCTGACATTGCATTTCCCCAGTGTCCCTGCTCTTTCCATGCTTCCTGCTCCTGGTATGACACATTCGTGGTGGCACCAGTGTCACTGTGGTCCAGCTCCCACAGCCCAAAGCCACCTTTTCTGCCATTGCCCTCTGAGCTTTTGAAGTGTTTCAGCAATGTGGGTGCAGCACTGCTTGCACGGCTCCATGGCACAGGAGGCCCTTTTTGGCCATGTCCATCCTGTCCATTCCAACTGGGAGCCGCCGGCCAGGCTGCTGGGATGCTCAGTCCATGCCCAGTTCCCTGCAGATGGTGTCACCAGTTCAGGGTTCAGCAGTGCTGCCTTTAATTCCAACAGGGAGCTCAAGGCCCGCCCGGACCGAAGGGAGATCCTGGTGCTTTTGGACCCAAGGGAGCAAAGGTGAGTTGCTCTGCCCAGCCTCACACAGAGGAGGGATGCTGAGACCCCTTTTCTGCAGGACAGAGAGGTGGAAATTCCTTGCACTGCTTGGGGCAAGCCTATCACAGAATCAGAATGGGTTGGATGGGAAGGGACCTTAAAGTCCACCCCGTGCCATGAGCAGGGACACCTTCTACTAGACCAGGTTGCTCCAAGCCCTGTCCAACCTGGCTTCTTCACTAAAGGATGGCCCCCATCACCCACAATGTGCCCACAAGCCTGGCACAAAGCATCCCGGAGATATCAGGGGAGTGCTGTGAAAAGGTGGCTTTCACTGGGAGTGGAGCAGGCAGAGATCTGCTGCGATGGGGAGACACCACAAACCCGAGAGAGGCTTGGGGTGCACCGTGGCTCCTGACAGCCTCTGCGCTGTGGGAGCTGAAATCCACTGCTGGGTGCAGTCTTGAGGGTGCCTTGTGTTCTTGTGCAGGGGGAGCCTGGGAATGATGGGAAGCCTGGCCGGCAGGGGATTCCTGGCAACCCTGGAGAGAAGGTGGGTGAAGAAGCACCCTTGTGTGAACATCCTCTGCTCTCTGTGAGAGGACCCCCTGCCCCAGCCTGGGCTTTGAAGCAGAGCTTGAACAAAGCTCCTCAAGTGTGCAGGGCTTTGCTGCAGAACTGTCTGACTCCTCGTTTGCATGCCTGTGCCTTGCAGGGTGCTCCTGGGAACCAGGGGGAGCCTGGACCTGCAGGAGAGACTGGTGACGAGGTGAGTTCTCTACCTGTGATGCCCCTGCGTGTGCTTGCTGGCCATCCCCACCCCTGACCACCCCTGCTGTTTCTCCACAGGGTGCCATAGGTGAGGATGGTCCTCCTGGAGAACGGGTAAGTGAGAGAGCCTCTGCCCAGGCCTGGTGCCCTCTGGGGAGGAGGAGGGGGCCTGGGGCTGAGCCTGCTCAGAGGTGGGCAGTGAGGGAGGGCTTTGAGCAGACCCTGACTTGGTGATGCCACCCTCTCTTTGCAGGGCAGCAATGGAGAGAGAGGAGCCCCAGGCTCGCCGGGTGACCGCGGCCCGAGAGGACAGCTGGTAACTGCACCCGCAGGGTGATGCTTGCAAGCCAGGGGCTGGGAAGAGGTGTCTGGTGGCTAACTCCACCTGCCTGGGGGCCAGCAGGCAAGCTCAGTGCCTTGATCTGCCGGTTTGGGAGGGACCTGCTGTTGTCCCCCAGAAATTGCCCCTTGATGCTGGCAGGTAATCACCAGACAGCCAAAATCCAGAGGAGAGCATGCCCAGCAAGCCAAGGGCAGGTGAACAGCTGTGAATTCCTTCTCCACAGCTGGAAAACTACTTAATGGAGAGGAAAGAGTCAAGGTGTCCTCCTCTGGGTGCTCAGGGGCTGCGTGGGCTACCAGTGGCTTGGGCAGGAGGGCGCAGGTACGATCAGCAGCAGGAGTGGATGTGGATGGAAGGGGGAACACTCTTCCCTCCCCTTTTGAGTGGGAGTCACTAGGAAAGTATGTTTCCAGCCTGCTGGGGTGAGTCATGGAGCGTGAGTGTGGGAGGGACAGGCAGGAACCCTCAGCAGGCCAGGACAAACATGTGGCAAGCAATTGCCATGCCACACGTCACAAGGAGGGGCAAGGGGTGCTCTGTGCAGGGTAGGGGTGGTGGGAGCCAGGGCATTCCACAGCAGCATCCCATATCCCCACCCACCTTTGCACCACTCCTCCCCTGTCCCTGCAGCGAGGACAGCCAGGACCCAGCACCAGCTTGGAGTGGGGCAGGGATCTGCCTTGGGGAGGGGGCAGCTCTGGCAGGGGCCTCTGGCAGCCTCCCCCTTCCTGTTTGCTGCTCAGGGAGCAGCAGTGCTGCCACACAGGGCAGATGTGTGCAAGGTGAAGGCATGCCAGTGTCCTGCAGTGAAGTTGTTCAGCAGATGATGGACTGCTTCCTTTCAACTTTGAGTTCAAGCACGAGGCTGTGTAACCTTGCCAGAAACGTCTTGGGGCCGTTTGGAAGTTGTGTTTTATATTTGCTGTTTGGCTTATGCATCTGGACGCTTCTAGGTTGCAAACAACAGCTTTAGGTCACCAACCTCTCAGCCACTTCCCTCAAATTCCTCTCTCCTCTGCCTCCCTGACTTGCTCGTCCCTGGCCGTGGGTCTGGGTGGGGAGGGTGCTGGAGAGCCATCCTGGGTTTGGCAGGCACACTGCCCCATTGGGATGGAGCTCTGCTGCATTGGTGGAAGGCTGTTCAGTGAAAGGGAACCGAGCCATGTCCATGGGGAATTTCCTTCTTCTGGACCTGTTGGGGTGCAAAACCACCGAGACTCAGGTTTTCTGCACCCTCCTGAGCTGTCAGTTCTCTGCAAACAGCCCTGGCACAGGGTCCTGAGTGTCAGCAAAGGAAAGGGAAGAACATTGGCAGTGAGAGGTGAAGGTGTCTCTCTCTTCATCTGTGGCTCATTCCCGTGGAAATCCCCTTAGCTCCCCAGGGATGGCAGGCTGGAGGAAGGATCAGCTATCCTGGCAGCTGTGTTCCTCTCCATGCAGACTGCCCAGGGCAGGAGCTGCTCTACAAGAGCAGCCATGGGTGCAGAGTGTGGCTGGTTGGGGTCCAGGGCCAGGTCTGTGTACCTGCAGAAGATGAATCTCTTCACACTTTTGCTTTTCTGGCACAAAATGGGCTGAAAATGTCCCTGAGATGCAAGCTTTATAAGGCCATGCTCTTAGGGCTGTCTTCTTGGATTCAAGGTGGCCACACTAGCCTGTCTTTATCTCCCTCCACCTCTGGCAGCTCCCTGCTCAATTCCTGAATCTGCCTCAACCCCCTGCATGTTTGGATGACTGCATTTCCATCCCACTGTGGGTGCTGCACCCCTGCTCCCCTTTGCACCCAGGCCTGCTCCTCTTTGTGCTCCTCATGCCGTCTGTGTGTTTTCAGGGAGAGCCTGGACCACCTGGTGACCAAGGGCGGGAAGGACCCCCCGGACCACCTGGCGACCAGGTAAGAGCTTGGTTCAACCTTCTGGATCCCAGATGGAAGTGGTTGGATGCTGGGGAGAGTGGGATAGGACAGCATCTTGGGGCAACTTCTCAGCATCTTCCAGACCAGGAAGGAAAGCTGGTGAAGAAGGGCAGGGATTTCTGTGAGAACTCAGGATATGAATAGAACCAAAAAAAAATGGAGACCTGGCTGCTGGGCTGTGGGCAGAAAAACCTGGACACCATTTCCCACTTCCATGGAAACAGATGTCAACACATATGACAGAGCTGGAAACTAGCAAGTGCAAGCTGCAGCCACAGACAAAATGTTCAGGCCTGGGGCCAGAAGCTGCTCATCTCAGTCAGAGGTGTCAGTGAGACATCTTGTGTTGGTGAGGATCTCTGATGTGGCCCCAGTGGTGTTCCTGACACCCTTGGCATCCTGCAGAGACATCTTCTCCCAGAGCCAGCCTTCCTCAAGTCTGCTGACTGCAAGGTGTGGCCCTCCTGCTCTGGGCCTGCCTGTGCCTTGTGTGCCTCAAGGAACAGATCTCAGACCACACTTGGGCTTGCTGGAGAGCAGGGTTGGCCACCTCCAGCCTGAGGAAGGCTTCTGTCCCCTGCACAGTTGAAGGCTCTTCCCAGCTAATAACTTGGGGTCTGGAGGTGTTGCTGGGTCAATCCTACATGGCCATGGCACCGATTGCAATGGCCAACAGGATCTTTGCACCTGAGCAAGCACACTTTGCCATCACCCTTGGACTGGGCTCTGTAGGACAACGCCCCTTCTACCCACACCATCAGAGTTCTGATGGATCCCAAGACAGAAGAATGCATCAAGATGAACACTCCCACACTGGTGGAGCAGGACTCCCACGAGAGGTGAAGCATGGAGGCCAGTGTGCAGACAGATGTGAGACAGCTTTTAAACTCCTTTCTGCTTGGCCAAGTGTTGGAGAGCCCTTGGAGAAGATCTGGAGGGCAGAACAGCCATGAAGGGGTGGCTGTTGCCTTCACATTGTCCCCAGCATGGGTGACCCCCACGTCAGACCTGCACTGTGCCACAGCCTGGAGAGAGGCCATGCTTGTGGCAGGCTTGTGGAGCTGCTGGAGCTGGTTCCCTTGAACCTGCCTCATGCTAGTGAGGAGCACCAAATCCCCACAGGAGGATTGTCCAGGGCCTACTGTTCTGTTATTGTCCAGATCCCGTAGTGGAGCTGAGATCCTGCCATGACCAGAGAGAGTCTGGCAGCATCCAGCTTGCTCAGGTGTATTTTTGGGAGGTGGCCCTGGTGGGAGGGCAGCTCTTTGGATGTGTGCATGTACCAGTCCACTGATCAGTGCTGCAGGCTGCTGCCAGCAAAAGAGGCTGGGGCTGGAGCTGCTTTTTGTGTGGTAGAGGCACATTCCGGGTTCAAGGTAGGAGAAAGACCATGCAGAAGACAGAAATTTGATGCAAGTGTGGTGGGGACCCAGGCTGGGATAGATCCTGCTTCCAGCCAGCCTTTCCTGCTGGGGAGGAAGAGAAGAATGGTCTCCCTGCCGTCACTGAGCCTGTGGGCCACCAGTTTTCCCTCCTCACCACTGAACTTGAGTCAAACCCTTGTCAGAGAGGGAAGCATTACAAAAGCAGCTCCAGTGTCTCCCCAGGCCAGAGGCTGCCCCAGCACTCACACCACTCCAGGGAGATTTGAAAAGCAGTTGCAAAGTGAGGATGATTTTTCCCATGAGCTGAGGAAGAATGCTTGTGTTTGGCCAAATTAAAAATGAACGCATAATTAGGTTTGGGTAAGAGTGTGACCTTGGCAAACACAAGTATTTTTCAAGCCGTGTTATCTGCAAGCTCTGGACTTTGGAGTGTGTTTCTCTTGGCAAGCGGAAGGTGCTTCCACTAACCTGTGACTCCCTTTCATCCTGTTTCTATCTGAGAGAAGCTGAAGGCCGGCGCACTCTTTCCCTGAGCCTCGTGGGCAGGTTTGGTGGCCCTTCTCTGTTCCTGGCCGTGGTGCCCCTCCCTTCTGTCGGGTCCTTGTTGCATTCAGAGAAGTAGTGCACAAGATTTCCTCACCCCAAACCCTGCATCATCCATCATCAACTCCTCCAGGGCCATGAGGGAATTGCGCTGTGCTGCTGCAGTGAGGACAAGAGTGGCCAGTGTGAGCCAAGGGTGCTGTGGCTCCAGCCTTGGCTGGCGTGAAGGATCACAAGTTCCTGTCCTTTCTTCCAAGATTTCTCTCTTCTGGGCTTTTGTGCAGAAATAAGGTCACATGCCTCAGAGCAGTTCAGTGCTCTGCAGTGTGCAGTTTTAGGATTTCTGGGCCCACAAGGACACCTTTCCTTGGAAGAAGGGTGCATATGGCACGTAGGGGTGTTTGGCACCAGCTCTCTGCATCCCCCCGTCCTGTCCATTGCCTGGGGACTGGCTGCACACCCAGCTCCACACGGAATGCTGCCTGAACGTTTGATGTGATGCCAGACCATCCCTGCCCAGTCATTGTCCACCATCATACCCCACCTCCTGGAGAGCAAACCCTGCAAAGGGCTGCAGGCACTGAGCAGAAGGTGGAGGGGCTCCCTTGAGCCTCTGTAGAGCTCTCAGAGAAAGAACTCTCCTCCTGCCCCCTGTGCTGTCTCTGGCCAGCCCTGCAGCTGGTCTGTTCCAGCTCAGGCTGCCAGGGCTCTGCAGTATCCTGAGGACAGAAACTCCCCAGAGCCACTCTGGCTGTGACCCAGGCGTGTCCAAGCTGTGAGGCACAGGGATGTTTGTGTCACCTTCAGGGTGATGTGCTTGCACCAAGGACTGTCTGTCCTCCAGGGGCAGCTCTGTCACAGCCGAGGAGGTGCCACTGTGCCACACAGCTGTGCTTTGATGCTGGAAAGCATCAGCCCATCCTCCCTGGTCCTCTTCCCACCAGGTGCTCTGTTACTGGGGTGAGCTCTGAAGGAGAGGGATGGCTCTGGGGGCCACAGAAAGCTCATGATGTTCAGCCCATACCTGCGGTGTCACCCCTTGGCCCAGAGAGCTTTTGGGTTTGGTTCATGCCCAGCAGGGACCTACCTGCAGAGAAAATGGCATAAGGTTTTGCAGAGAAAATGGCATAAGGGAGGAAGGAGGAGAAGGAGGAGCCAGGCACAGGTCCTGAAGCACCTCCCCCTCCATCAGCATTAACCCTCACCTATGAGTCCTTTCTGGGGCTGTCCAAGGTGGAGCTGACTCCCCGATGGGCAGCTCTACCCATCAAAGCACGGAACAAAGGGACCAGCCCCTCAGGAGGAGAGCATCAGCAAGAGAAACGTCTCTGAGAGAGCTCTCTGTGTTTCCCCAGGGTGAGCCCGGACCCCCAGGACCCAAAGGCTACAGGGGAGACGACGGCCCCCCTGGCAGTGAGGTCAGTGCTGCTTCATTACCACTGCTTCTGGAGGGAGAGGATGCAGGGACGAGCAGCAGGTGCTGCCCCTTAGGGCTTTCCCCAAATCCCCTGGATACTGGAACGCTGCTGAACCTATGGGTACAGGCTCCAGTAGTGTCTTCCTGGCAGACATATCCAGGCATTCCCATGGGTCCTTAAGGCCACAGCTGCCTTTTCCCCCACCTCCCACAGGTCGTTCCCTGGAGAGGTTATAGCCACAGCACAAACCACACAGCTTCCCATCATGGGAGCTGGGGAAGATGCTCTCTGGGGGCAGCCACCTGGATCTGCCAGCAGGTTTGATCCCCAGGGCAGGGAGCAAATGGAAGCCAAGCACAGCTGTTGGCCTTCATAGAAATCCTAGAACAGTGTGGGTTGGGACAGACCTTAAAGCTCATCCTATTCCACCCCCTGCCATGGGCAGGGACACCTTCCACTGTCCTAGGTCTCTCCAATCCCTGTCCAATCTGGCCTGGAACACCTCCAGGGATGGGGCAGCCACAGCCTGTCTGGGCAACCTGTGCTGGCATCCCCAGCCTCTGAGTAAAGAACTTCTTTCTGCCATTTAATCTAAATCCTCACATTGCTCCTGTATAAGCAGAACACCTCCATGGTGGGCTCGTGTTGGTAGCGAGTGTCCTCAGAAGTCATTGTCTTCCCAGCTCAGATGATGCTGTGCAATGCTTGACTCCTTCTTCTGCCCCTTTGCAGGGCCCAAAGGGATTGCCTGGAGCGCCTGGGCTGCCTGGGGACCCCGGGCTGATGGGAGAAAGGGTGAGTGGTGCTGGGGAGATGCACTGTCCGAGGAGACCAGCATCCTGCTGCCAATGCTGTCTGAGGGCTCTGCATTCCTTCATCACACCTGTGTCTGTCTTCCTCTCCAGGGGGAGGACGGTCCGCCTGGGAATGGCACAATTGGATTCACAGGGGCCCCAGTAAGTTTTTTGTGCTGCCTTGAAACAGTAACACCATTATGTCTACTTGTCCAACCTAACACGCTTCCTTTTCTGCATCCCCAGGGGCAGCCAGGAGACAGAGGCAACCCTGGCATCAACGTGAGTGTGCTGCTTCCTCGGCCACACAGGATCTGCCCTTGGTGGTGGTTTGGCACTTGGAGCTTCTCCATCAGCTGCAGGGTGGAATGGGCTCCCTGAAGTGACCTGCTCCTCCAAAATGCTCTTTTCCCTCTGCCCACCTCTCCCTGCAGTGGATGCTTCCAGTGGAAGTGTCCTGCTGTGGCTGTAACACCCAAGGGCAGCAGCTTGGGATGAGTGCTCACTGAAGCAGTCACAGAGATAGAGTTTGGGGTTGGGAGTGTCACCCAGGGGAGCTGGATGATGCCATGCTGGGGGCTTGATTTAGTGCTGGGTTAATGGTTGGATTCCATCTTAGAGGTTTTTTCCAACCTAAACGATTCTGTGATTCTGTAGCAGTGAAAGAAGTTCTGAAGCACCTAAGAAGTTCTCCTCATCAAGAGCACTGAAATCTGGTGCTGGGGAGCTTAAGGTGCTGCTCCCCTCCCCTGTCCAAGCCAGCTTTCACCAGGTCACCTCCTGCCAGCACCAACTTCACCACGCTAACAACAGCCAGTCACACAGCAGTCTCAACCATTCTGTTTTTCAGGGAACAAAAGGCTATGTTGGACCTAAAGGTGATGAAGGGGAAGCTGGTGACCCTGGCAATGATGTGAGTAACCTGTGCAATGCTGAATCCTCTTTTCCTGTGAGCACAGTGCAGGAGCTTTGGGCAGTGATGGGCCAGAGCCCATCAGACTTTGTAGATCTTCAGCCTTTTGCCTCTGAGCAGTGACTGATGGAGAGCAAGGGGAGCTCCCTCCAGGTGTTCATTTTGTGTCTGACAGCTGGCAAACCTCCACATTTGTTAGGCTGAGTGGGCATCACCTCTGCAAGGCTTTGTATGCTTCCAGGTGGCACTGAGGATGATGGCACTGGTGATCTGAGTTTATCACTGCCCCATGGAGGGAGATTTCCCCAGTGTCCCTTTCAAGTCCTCATTTAGTCGGGTACAGCCACCTCAGATAACACTTCAGTGGTGAAGCAGAGCTCATCAGACATTTGGGGGAAGGTGCTGCCCACTGACACACACAGATTTGTGAGTTTTGGTTTTGTTTTCATTCCAGAATCTGACCCCTGGCCCCAGTGGCATCAAAGGAGCAAAGGGGCACAGGGGACGTGAAGGTCCCCCGGTAAGTAAGGACTGTGGCAGGGTTGGTCCCAGTGGCAAGCATCCCTCCATCCCTCCATCCATCCCTCTATCCCTCCATGCCTGGGGTGCTCTGGGAGCGACACCGAGCCATGCACACGTTGTGTGTGCTCTCTGCCTTCCCACCTGGGTGTACCTGGCACATGTGGAAGTGGATCTCCTGCTTCCACCTCCATGCAGCACCAGGCCACCATGCACACAAGCAGATGTCCCTGCTCCAAGCCCAGAGCAGCGGCCATCAACTGGGCAGCCAAGAGGCTTTTCACAACTCTGCATTGCTTGGCAAGGTATCATTAGAGTACACCACAGCTAGGACTGACTGCCCCTGTAACTCCTCTGTGCTTCTGTCTGACAGGGACCACCAGGACCTGTGGGGCCTCCAGGACCAGATGTGAGTGGGACAGGATTGGGGTGCTGCTTGCTGGCCTGCTCTGTGCATTGTTTTTGCTGTTCATCAAACATTTCGTTTCCTCTGCTTTCAGGAATGTGAAATCTTGGACATCATAATGAAGATGTGCTGTGAGTATCCCTGTACCTCTCCTCTCACCCTGCTCAGTGCCTTGCTAAGCAAGAGGCAGCTGACTTTTCCCTGTCCCCAGGCAGGGGAATGCCATCCATGGGCATCTCTCCCCTTTCATGACCCACAATTTAGTCCCCTTGATCCAGGGACCTCCAACTCCATCTCTAGAGTAGCTCATACAACTGTCTCACTTGTACGTGCCACAGACTCGTTTGTCTGTGGTTCTGTACAGGGAAAATGTGAGCAAAGTTGTGTAAAATCCTTGAGTGACCCATTTTGCAATGTTCTTTTCTTCCTAAATATCATGGTCTAATATTGCTCCCTGGGAGAGGGGGGCCTGGTTTGGGGTGTCCTGCCATGGGGAGATGCAGCACATATGTCCTACAGAGGGTTTCTGGCCCATGGCCACTAACGAAGTGCTGGAAGGACACAGGGTACTTGGGGAACTGACTTTGAGCTCTATACTCCCGTGATTTACTTAGCTTTTATTTTTATTAAATAAGAACACATCAGCATGTGCAGAAACAGAGCTCTGCTGTGTCTGGTGCTCCAGGTCAGGGCATCACAACCTGAAATGGGAGAGAATCTGGGTATTTCAAGTGGGAGAGAAACCTCCATGAGCTTGGATTGTTCAGGCCAGGTATCTGTGGGATTGCAGAGACACAAATCTGCAGTGTGCATTAGGGTGTGAAAACCCCTTTTGTCAAGCATTTTAATGTTCTCTGTTTCTCTCCCTTTTCCTCCAGCTTGCTGCGGTGAGTGCTACTTGACAAAGTTGCTCTGCAAACATTTGCTAGTCCTCCTTCCTTGCACCCCTCCCTTTGCCTGCTCCTTGCCTTCTGCTATGGAGATGTAGTGAGAGCCTGTGAGGGAGAACCAGGCATGAGCCAGGCAGGGGAGGGCAGGAAGCAACTCCTGAGGGTGCCACAGGGATTAGAGGCTGGTGTGGCTGAGTCCTGCAACTGGAAAACAGTTGTCAAGGTGCCCTGTGCCAGCAGGGTGGATTTTCTCCACCCTTTTTGCAGTTGGGATGTCTGTTCTGGGCACACTGTGGATCTTAGCTCTGTCCTCTTCCTTCCAAATCCTGTGCTGGTCAGCAGAGGAATATGCTGGGCTTTATTCCCTGATGCTGCCCTGGTAGGTTGGGTTTGCAGTCCAAAAGCTTGAAGGGAGAGCCAAGGGCACATGATGTTCTTCAGCTGTGAGAAAGAGGGGAGCAAGCTGAGTCAGCCTCCTCCAGCCCACCAGTGTCACCTCTGTCCTGCTGGGCTGGGTGAATGGAAAAAGTGAGAAGGCTTGTGAGGAAATGGGTTATGGAATAATGACTGGGTGGTTTAAGGGTAGTCACAGCCTGGAAATGCCCCATGTCTTATTAGGAAGCAAATGCACAGGGAGAAATTTGTAAAGTGGCTCTCAAGTCTCCTATGCAGCTATTTTTCTGCAGTTTGGCACCGTGCTTTGGGGGTCGATGGGCCGTAGGCACCCAGCTGGGCGGGGCTGCAGCAGGCATCAGCTGCTTCCTTTGGAAATGCCTCCCTGCAAAACGTGTCCCTCCGCTCCTGTGCCTTGCTCCAGAGTGCACCTGTGGTCCTGTCGACCTCCTGTTTGTGTTGGACAGCTCGGAGAGCATTGGCCTGCAGAACTTCCAGATTGCCAAGGACTTCATCATCAAAGTCATCGACCGCCTGAGCAAGGATGAGCGGGTCAAGGTGAGATTTCCACTGAGTGCTGTGAAATCCTTGTGTGCACTCGCTTATTTTTCATGCAAGCAGGAAAATGGAGAGGTGCCTCCACTCCAAAAAGCCTCCACCAGGCTTGGCTTCAAGCTGGGGGTGGCTCTTCCCAAATTGATAAAGTGATGGAGATTAGACAGCAGTTTGTTGTCTCAAAGTAGACATTTCACTCTTTTCTGGGCAAAGAGACTGTTTCCTCCACATCCCAGAGCAGATGGCTCAGTGAGCATTCAATCAGCCTCATCAATGAATGTCTCAGTCTCTCCCTTGTTCTGATGAGCGTTTCAGGTGTCTGGAGTGTGTTGGAAGTTTCTGATGTCCAGCCCCAAGGTTTGGATTTAGGTCACCAGTTGAGCACTCTACTAAAAATGACCCTTTCAGCCCAAACCCAGCAGTATCCCCGTAGGGAATCCTTCAGTCTGAAGACGGACACAAATGCTTGCTCTCCTTCCTAACTCCTCTCTGGTAACCTGCTGTATGTTTTATTTACCTCTGTGATTTGAAGGGCTGTTGGGAACCCAGGCTTTCCTGAAGGTATAACCAGCCACAACTAAAGCACATAATCTGCTGTTGAATACTTGTGTGGTGGGCATACACGGGGCTTTTTGGGTGGCAAAGTGCCAGTAATAAGCAGAAAATGTAGAGCTGGGCAGTAAAACCACCGTGTTGGAAGAAAACCAGATCTTCTCAACCCCAGAGCTGGAAGGGACCCAAGGATTCCACCGTGTGCCTGGGAGTCCAATGGCTGCTGTTGAGACCAGTGAACTGTGAGATATAGGTTTGGGTCTCCTTTCACTTGCTGTCTCACCAAATTGGTCCTAATGTGTATCCACTCCTGGTGGGGCTCTGCCTGCCCAGAATAAGGCAGAAGAGAGACATCACAGCTTGCCATGAAGGCATTCAGGAGAAACCATCAGTGGGATTGAGCCCCTGGGTTCCCCTGAGGTATCTGCCCCTAACTGGTTTCTGTTCTGTCCCACAGTTTGAAGCTGGGGAGTCCCGTGTGGGCGTTGTGCAGTACAGCCATGACAACACGCAGGAGCTGGTGGCCATGGGGGATGCCAACATCGACAACATCGGGGCGCTCAAGCAGTGAGTCTGTGGGGTCTGACCCAGGGACACCTACTCACCCCCCATCCTCCATCTCCAGGCCAGCAGCTCCTGCATCTGCAATCATCTAAATGTCCTTTAGTGGAAGGTAGTGGCTAGTGGCATCATAAGTGGTGCTGAGGCTAAACTAAGGAGCTTGCCCGTTTTCCACCCAAATCCCCATGCAGGGGTGTCTGCCTGGTCACAAGCCGTGTTCCGGCTCCTGCAGTGCCCACGGGCAGGGCTGGCAGGGTCACTGGTGTCTGTCTGTGCTCGCAGGGCAGTCAAGAACCTGCAGTGGATCGCTGGGGGAACCTACACCGGGGAGGCCCTGCAGTTCACCAAGGACAACCTGCTGCGGAGGTTCACGTCCGACAAGCGCGTGGCCATTGTCATCACGGACGGGCGCTCCGACACCCTGCGGGACCCCACCCCGCTCAACTCCCTGTGCGACGTCACCCCGGTGAGGGCCCGGGGCACCTGCCACACGGCAGCACTGCGGGCTCTCTGGGTGTCCCCGTGTCCTCGCTGCACAAGGCTGGGGCAGGGGACGCAGGTGTCACTAGAAGCACTTTCACAATGTGGCAGGAATACGCAGTTATGAATGCATTAGGTGATTAATGCATCCGGTGATGGACTCGAACTTCCCTGCAGGTGGTTTCCCTTGGGATCGGTGACATTTTCCGGAACCCTCCAAACCCAGATCACCTGAATGACATCGCTTGTTTAAGCAGGCCAACCAGGCCAGGACTGTCCATTCAAAGGGACAACTATGCTGAGCTCCTGGATGACACCTTCTTGCAGAACATCACCTCGTACGTCTGCCAAGGTGGGTGAAAGGCGGTGGCTGGAGGCAATGGGAAAGGTGGTGAGGGATGCAGGATACCCTCCCTTGTGTCCCCCCAGTCATGGCCTTAAGCAGGTGTGAGGGAAAAGAACTGAGATGAAATTTAGCTAAACAAGGGACAAGGGCATCTCGTGTCTTAGAATACTTTGTGGTCATCCTCACCTGCTGCAGGACATGTCTGTCCACACCATTTTTCATGCACGTTTATAGCCTTTGCACAGGTGGTAAAGGTGGGTGTTCACCTTCTGCAGGTGAACTTTTGTCCCTTCTGTGGCTCTGTGGGACAAGTGGTTTTCCTGGGTGAGCTGGTGACATTAATCTCTCTTGTTTTCTCTAACAGAGAAAAAGTGTCCTGACTACACCTGCCCAAGTGAGTATCGACTCCTCATGCCACTCTGAGGGGCTGTGGATGCTGTGATGGGGGAAGTGGGAGTTTGTGTTTGTGGGGATGCAGGCCTTGGCTACCTCTTGCAATGGGGACATTTCTGGGCCGGAGAGATAAGCAAGATCTGTCAGACACTCTCAGGGTCTCTCTCTCTCACACACACACACACACACACCAGCCCAAAGCAGCTGGGGAAAGTCTTAGGTGGTTGTTTCTCTGGCATCTCAAACCTAGAGAGGAGGCTGTGAAAGATTGTGACCCTCCCAGGTTTTAGCAACTGACCTCATTATCTGCTTCCACTATCTAGTGGTGGAAGCACAAGCAAAATCAGCTCTGTGGCAGGGATATTGGAGAAAGGTGCTTGAAAAGTGAGTACAGGAAGGGTTTTAATGGAGTACATCACCAAGTCAGAAGCATATTCAGTCCCTGGAATTTCCGTAGAAAGAAGAGAGGCGAGGAGGATGAAGTGGTTCCCCAGACACGCAAGGAGAGCCACTGTATTTAAACAAGAGTCACTTGATTATCTCAGCCAAATAAACACCTACTTAGCCTATCCTAAACCAAATAAAAGAAGGCATGAAGGGGTGAAAGGACAAGTGTAGGACAGCACTGGGCAGGGGAAAGAAAGCTAGCATGAGTGGAGATTTCCCAAGTCTGACAAGGCAGGAAGCCTGTCAGACAGCCAGTGACTTCATCGGCCTCCCATGGAAGAGCCCAAGTGTAACAAGCCCTGGACCTTTCCCCTTGCAGTCACCTTCACCGGGCCAGCAGACATCACGCTGCTGGTGGACAGCTCCACCAGCGTGGGCAGCAAGAACTTTGAGACCACCAAGAAGTTTGTGAAGCGGCTGGCGGGGCGGTTCCTGGAGGCCAGCAAGCCCGCCGACGACTCCGTGCGCATCTCAGTGGTGCAGTACAGCAGCCGGAACCAGCAGAAGGTGGAAGCTCAGTTCCAGTACAACTACACGGTCATCGCCAAGGCCATCGACAACATGGAGTTCATGAACGACGCCACGGACGTGAACTCCGCGCTGCAGTTCATCACGGAGCTGTACCGGCGCTCCGCCCGCTCCGCCGCCAAGAAGAGGGTGCTGGTGTTTTCCGACGGACACTCCCAAGGGATCACCGCCAGGGCCATCGAGAGGGCTGTGCAGGATGCACAGAGGGCTAACATTGAGATCTACGTTCTGGCAGTGGGCAGCCAAGCCAATGAGCCAAACATCCGTGTCCTGGTCACGGGGAAGAGTGCGGATTACGACGTGGCCTACGGGGAGCGGCACCTTTTCCGCGTGCCTGACTACACCTCTCTGCTGCGTGGTGTCTTCTACCAAACTGTCTCCAGGAAGATAGCTGTTGACTGAGCATCTGCGTGGGTTTCTGCCAAGGCCGTAGCTGCTTCTGTCTCACCTAAAAAGGAAAACCAACAAAGCCAAAAAAAAAATTTAACGGTATTCTTGACCAACCTGAGGAATTTACATCTATGCAGATAACCATGGTGCCACAGCCTGGCTGTACATAGTCCCCTCCCTTCTCCCTCTGCTTCATCATCTGTGTCTCTACTCTTAGCCTCAAATTCCCGCGCTGCCCAAGACTGCCCTCCCTCCCCACAGCAGGAAAACACAAGCACACCTAGCAATAAGCCATCAGAACACAAATACCAACCTCATCCCACTGTGTTTTTGCCAAGAAAGAATCAGGATGAGGACTTTTGTACCACTAGGATCTAGCCTGGTCTCTTAAGGCTGATTATGCTCTTTTTAGCTACCTTTTTTTGTTGCTGTTGTTCATTTCCTTCTCTCTTTCACACGTCAGTTGAGCACTTGCCCAGCTCACGATGATCCTAACCTAATGCTGTGCTTCCAGTGAAATATTCACACTTCAGCAAGCTTTGAGAGGGGATCGTTTTCACAGCTGGCAAGTTTGGTTCGTATCTCCCATGCCTGGGGAGGAGGGAGGGCTGGACTGCACTACCCAAGCTGTGTGCAAGCATCTCTGGCCTCCAGGGCCAGGGGATGGGACACTCACCTCCCAGGGCTGGGGTAGAGGTGGGTGGTGGAGCATCCCTCGGCACTGACACTCCCATTCAGGGCAGGGAGGCTGGACACTGACTAAAGGAAAGATGGGCAGCAGCCTTTGGGGAGGGGGGAAACCCTAAAAGAAGCTACATAACTGCACTCCATCACTTACTGATCTCATGGTCCTACAGTGAAACCAGGAACCTCATGAATAACCTGATGACTTGTTTTATGGTTCAGGCTCCATTCTGGAAAATCTCTCTGAGCCCAGTTAGTGGGATTTTTTAATTTTTTTTTAATTTTTTATTTTAAAAGAGCCGAGCTGACTTATTCCCAGCAAGCTCTCTTGGAGTACTGTTTCTATAGGACCACCTAGGAGTTGGGAACCTGGGCCCTAGGGAAACCCACTAACTGCACTATATATTGAATTAAGGCCTCATCCTCAGCCCAGCGAAGTCAAGGGACAGGCTGCCATCATCTCCCGGGGTCTTTGACTCACACTTTACAGATATATTGACAAAGGTGCTATCACTTATGTGGGTGATGTGAGCCCTTGGTGTTTACACAGTTGTTTCTGGGACCACACTGAAAATGTGGTTTGGCTGGGTGAGGTTTTGTTTCAGCGCTTCCATTGGTGCTCTTGCTATGAATTCATGCACTTCAGAGAAACCAACAGCAACTGCCAGGTATTGGCACCCCAAACTCTTTTCCTTTGTATCCAAAACCCCATTGTACCAGTTAGTTTTATTTTACGCCTGTGTTTTACAAAAATTGTCCACTTTGGAAATTTGTCAAATAAATTGTTTTCCACAGTCTCTTTGGGTGTTTGTCTGACTTGACTTCCTCTCTCACACGTCTTGATTTTACATCCTAAGAGCTCTGTGAAAGGTCCTTGGGGACGTTCCTAGGCCCATACATCTGTGTCTCGGGGCATGTCAGAGCTTTTCACTGTGGATTCATGAAAGTCACTTGTTCCCCAGACAGTGGGGACATTCAGCAGGACATTGTCTCATGTCCTCCTCTTAGTCATGCTGCCTCCATCTCTGTGGAGATGCTTGTTGGGCTCCCTGCAGCGCTGGGGACACCTCACTCACAGCTGGAAAGTCTGAGGAGCAGCTCTGGGGCGGCTCTGTGGGTGGCAGCTGTTTGTGTCAGATCTCCTGCTCTCCTCTCCATGGAAAGTCAGGAAAAAATGCCTTCACATTTCCCCCAAGAAAGGCAGGTTTTGTTCACAGCTCAAGAAGTACCTATTAATGGCTTGCCACAGTCCTTGGCATGAGTCAGGCATGGAGGAACATGATAGGGACAAGCCCTTGGGCTACACATTTGTGGCTAGGGAGGCCCAGCCCACAGGATGGGCTGCTGCCAGCAGGAAGGAGTGGGAAAAGGGGGCTTCTGCCCACCCCCTGCTGTATGTTCCCCCTCACATCCCACCTGGGCCATGTCCAACGCAGGGATGCAAAAGGCACACGGGGAAAGACCTCCTTGTCTTTGGGCTGGTTTACAGCTTTTTGCTAAAAAATGATGTGGCAGGAGCGATCTTTCCTGCTTGTGTTCATTTTCCCCCTCCGCTCCTAACCATGCCCTAGCGTTTTCCCTCTGCAGAAAGGAAAAGAAGATCCCAAACCAGCGAAAAATGTCAGATTCTGAGCCTCAGTTCTGGACTGCTTGTCAGTTTTCCCCATAATTTCACCATGTAATTTAGAGAAGAATGTAAGTGTTCCCTTTAAATTCCAATTTGCCCAGAAGTAACACAATTTTAACCAGAACCGGGTGCCAAGCTGGTTTCCCAGAAGACAGGGACCAGCAGGAATTTTTCAGAAGTGCCCAGCACCTTCTGTTTAGCAGTCTTGCCTTGTCTCTCCTCACTGTTGTGCACAGCCCAGGTAGGACTGTGGAAGCCCTGTCAGGTGTCTGGGACAAAGCTGGCCCTGATATGCTGGGCTTAATTTGTCTTCCATTTCTAGTGATAGTCACTCCCCTCTTTTCAGTCTCGATTTTTGTGCTTCCATTACAGGGAAGGTCAAAAATGCCTCTGCCTGCGGGCCTGCTTTGTTAAACTTCAGATGTTCTCCAGATGTTCAGCGAGAGGGTTTATGTAACAACAACAGAATTTGGGCCACATTTCTCTGTTTTCCTCTGACTAAATGCTCCTCGTTTGAGGCAACGCTGATTCACAGCCCTTCATGGGAAGGTGATGCCTGGGGAAGGACTGGATTGCTGAGACCACTTTACCAGTGTGGTAGGACTCCTAGAACACACACCCAGGTGCTCTGGGATGATTTTGCATATTTAAGAGCCTTTCGTGTGCCTACGACTTTCCCAAGGAGCAGAGATCCATTGCCTTGCCTCTCCTAGCTATAACAGCCAAATAACTGAGTGTTCAAATGCCTCCTGCTCCTCTGTGGTTTGGGGTTTGCTTTAGCTCGTATTCCCAAGCATGCTTTAGTTTAAGATATGCATTATTTAGTCCAGTTGCATGGCTTTTTCCCTTAAAAGAAGTAATATTTTATAAGGAGAAAGAATCCTGGACAAACAGTAGAGGAAAGACTGTAACCTATTAAGAAATACAGAAATATGAGGTTGACACACAGAATTACTCTCAGCAAACTCAAGGCCATGGAGGAAGACCATTCCCTCCCTGCCCCACACTCCCTCTCATCATCATCATTCTCCCTGTCCAGGTAAAGGATTTAAGGAGCTGATGGTCTCCCAAAATGTTGCATGGGATGAAGGAGTATCACCAAACATGGTGCTGCTCTGGGAGACTTGCATGTAGCAATTTTAGGTTTTTTGCTAATTCCTATCCATATTTAGGTCACTTAGATTTTAGGGACCTATGTAATAATGGGACTAGATAAGTTGTTATGGTCTGGCTAGGTTAAGAAGACTTTCATTTGACAAACAATTAATTTTTTATATCTACACTTAACAGTGCCTTGCCTGGTTGTCCATAGCTAACCCCACAGGCAAACACAGATGCTCTACCAGGGTCTTGCTCCTCAAAATTTCTCATCATTGTTTATAGGGAGTTCAGGCTGGATCCACAGTGTCTGTTTTCTCTGCTTTTCCACTAAAAAAGTATATTGTATCAGCAGAGATTCTGGAGGATGTATGTCAGGAGGGGGACTGCAGCCAGGTGGGCCTCACCAGGAAGGTGAGATGTACTTCTGAACACAGTAAGGGGCACTGTTTAATTTCTGTTTTCTTTTTGTTCTTGTTTCTTACAGGTGTGGACACCCCTGTCACACACGGAAACGGCAGAGGTGCTCCCAGGAGTGTGCTGTGGCAGCGACACGGCCCTTCCACTGAGGATTGGGAATGCATGGAGTGACTTATTCTCTCATGACATGACACTCAGCTCTTGTTTTAGGTGTCAGTAGCCTGCAGGAGCACAACAAGGTCAGGCAATGGCAGAAAGTCCAAAGTCTTGTTCCTTAATATTGAGACGTCTACTCATCATGAAGGTGATGTTGGGCCATGGCAAAGCCATTCTATGGAGCAGATTAAAAACCCAAACTAGACTTCTGGCAGGAAAACCTTGAGACAATTTGTTTTGCACAGTTGTCCTGGAGACTGGGAAGGGATTAAGTCACAAATTGTCTGTGCACAGGCAGCTTTGAAACAACCTTTGAGGAAGGCAACCTCTGTTTTACATGTGGATCAGTAGAACGCAGCTGGAATTATCCTCAAGCTTCTGCCAGCCAGCAGCAAATGATTTTTGAAGCTGAAATCTGACCTGGTATCCTGGAAAATATGAGCCTCAGAGAGCTCCCAGTCACAGAGGCGAGCCCAGGAGAGGCTTGACAGGAGGAAATAAATAGCATCCTTCCACAGAATCAAGCTGAGGAGGAGAGACAGCCTGCCAGACTTTGTGGTGCCCACATCTCTCAGATGTGCTCTTCCTGAAAGAGGCTGGATGAGGCTTGGAGCAACCTGGTGTAGAGGAGGGTGTCCCTGCTTATGTCATGGAGGGTTGGCACAAGATGAGCTTTAAGGTCCCTTGCAGTCCAAACCTTGGAGCTAGTCCTTTCTCAGGATCATCCCTGCATCTGCTTCATTTTTTCCTTTCATTGAGGATGCTTCCTGCTGTCTGCCAGGCCAAAAATCACTAGAAGTTGGTAGTTTCATTGCTAATCTGTCCTTGCCCTTTAAATGAGGAGCGATGCTCTTTGATGTCTTTCCTGCTTTCCAGAAACAAGCTTTTCTAGTGTTAGGAATGAGGGGATTAACTCCTACTGGCATATCAAACCTCAGACGCTGGTGCACACCAGAAGGGGAATTCTGCCATGTCAGCAATGCCTCTCCTGCAGCCAGGCTGAACCAAACCAGCCCACCTGCACAACTCATGCTGCAATCCAGGCATCTCAAGGCCAGCCCTGGCAGCCAGTCTTTGCCAACGGAGGGCAGCCAAGGTTTCAAGACATGTCTTGCATGTAAAAATATATTTGCATTCTACAGAAACTCCCTTTGCCTCTGCTGCTGCTGCCCCAGGCCTGGCCTGCAGCAGTGGCAGGACAGGCCATAGGCAGTGTGGGCAGGACAGGCCGCAGGCTGTGTGGGCAGGACAGGCCGTGGGCAGTGTGGGCAGGACAGGCCGCAGGCTGTGTGGGCAGGACAGGCCGTGGGCAGTGTGGGCAGGACAGGCCATAGGCAGTGTGGGCAGGACAGGCTGTGGGCTGTGTGGGGAGGACAGGCCATAGGCAGTGTGTGCAGGACAGGCCACAGGCTGTGTGGGCCTGAGGACGCCATTTTGGAAGCAGGCTTCCCCTCACGGTACAGCCCTGATGTAACGAGACCCTAAAGATCCTTAAATGTGAGTCTAAGGTAGCCCCCTTCAGTTTTTCTCTGTCTTTCTTTCCTTCTGTTCTCACAACCAAATCACATTCCCCTCAACTAGCATTTTTTGTGGCTGAAGACAAAGCAAGCAGGGCAGGAATCAGCAGGAATAACCTAGGTCACCACAGTTTTCAGTGCTCCAAAAGTAAGGGGGAAGGCCTAATGTGTCAGAGCCTGGTTGCTGTTTAATTCCTGGCTTGGCTTTAGAAAGCAGTTCAAACCTTCATAAACATGGAAGTGCTTGTCTGTAACTCCTGAGATCCCTCTCTTGCCCCCAAAGAATCCAAACCCTCAGGAGCAACGACGTGTTTGCTCTTTTACCTAGGCTGTGCTTAGATCTGCATAAATGGGAAGTTCAGCCTGGATTATTTCTCTGGATTTCTGATGGCACTACTGGTGATAAAATTATCCCTGCACACAACATTATATTTTGGTTAACGTGAGAGCTGAAGACAGTTACACACTGTATTTTCCACGAGGCTTGAAGTCCTTGAGATTTTTTAAGGTAGCTTGTAAACCCAGCATGTTGGTTTTCTGGAGCAAGCCTGTCCTGGATAAATCCTGGGCCATGAGCTCCACACTGCAACTTTTCCTGGCTCCAAGAGCCAGAAGCACTGGGCACGTACTGAACAGGACACAGCCGAGGGCAGCTGGATGAGCCCCATCTGGAGCTCCACAGCTCCTTTGAAAAGCGTGTCAAAAGGGGTCTGGCATGCAGGGGAAATGAGAACATGTGGCAGATTACTGTGCCCGAAAGCAGCCATCCCCACGGCAGCCCAGGATGTGCCTTGAGGCACTGCAGGCTCCTGCTGGAAGTGCCATTGACTGCTAGGCGGGAACAGGCTGGCCTTGCACAGGTTTCCCTCTGCAGCAGCCCCGGGCCCCACAGCTGTTGGGCAGTGTCCAAAGAAGGGACTCCAGCATGGGGAAGGGGAATCTGACTGAGGAGCACCTGAGGTCACTTGTTTGTTTAGCTGGAGGAGACTGAGGGGACACCTTGCTGGGATCTGGACCTTCCTCATGAGGGGCAGCACCCATCTCTGTGATCAGTGACAGGACTGAGGGAATAGCTGAAGCTATGTCTGCAGAGGTTTAGGCTGGGTATTAGACAAAGATTTTACCCCAGAGGGTGCTGGCGCACTGCCCAGGCTCCCCAGGGAATGGGCACAGCCCCAAGGCTGCCAGAGCTCCAGGAGTGTTTGGACAATGCTCTCAGGCACAGGGTGGGATTGTTGGGGTGTCTGTGCTGGGCCAGGGGTTGAACTGGATGATCCTTGTGCGTCCCTTCCAGCTCAGGATATTGTGTGGTTCTGTGGCTCTGTGATTCTATTAAACACAAATTGAGTGGTTCCACTCCTCATAGTCACAAGGGGATTTGGGATTTCCTGTGAATTCAGGGTTCCTTGGTTTCATATTGCATGGGGTTTTTTTTTGCAGGGCCTGGGAAGCTCCTTACTGATGTGGCAAGACATGGCCAAAACCCACTCTGATGGTAGATGCTCCATGACTGAATGGTGAGTCAACCCTGGCATAATCCAGGCATTGCTACATCCCAGGACCTGTCTCACATATTTCAGACATAGTTGGCAAAGATATTTGAGTAATACCTTTTGTTTGTGATGTCTGGTGGGTTGTTAGGTAAAGACAAGAGCTGGAAAAATATGTTGGGAGATATTTTGTTGGTGGCGTGCTGCAAAACAAAGAAATTAGCAGTTTGCCCAAGACCAAGACTGTGGGAGACATGGGAACAGAGAACCTATCTCCTTTGATTCCTGTGTGCAACAGATTCTGTAAAAGCAGGGCCAAGCAGTGAACATGTCTGGAGTAAAATTGTCCAGACCTGAATCAGACAGGTCAGAGGGTGACAAACTGGTCCATAAAATCACCAGTTGTAAAGGAGGCCCTGGTGGCTGTTTCAGAAGTGAATGGTTCCTTAGGATCCTGAGAGTTCACACCACCCTTCAGCTCTTGCAGAGTGAAATATAATTGCAGAGTGAAATATAATATTAGGAAGAAATATTAGGAAGACTTTCTTTACTCAGAGGGCGGTGAGGCCCTGGCACAGGTTGCCCAGAGAAGATGTGGCTGCCCCTGGATCACTGGAAGTGTTCAAGGCCAGGTTGGACAGGGCTTGGAGCAACCTGAGATAGTGGAAGGTGTCCCTGCCCATGGCAGGGGGTGGGAATGAGATGGGCTTTAAAGTCCCTCCCAACCCAAACCATTCTGAGATTCTCTGATTCTATGATTTTTATGCTGTTTTTCATAAGCTTGTATAGTTGAATCAAGCCTGTGACCATTTTGTCTCCAGTTTGCTTTCAGTTCCATGACCTTATGGCCAGATTAGAAGCACATGTTCACTGTGCAGTTGTGAAATTGAAACTGAAGTGCTCAGTTGACCCCCAAACACTGTTTTCGTTGCATTAATGACTGCTTGTTCAACACTAGCTAGGACATGTGCTGCATCAGTAAAAATAGAGTTATTGCAGTGTGCATTTTTTTCCAGGAAATTTGCATCAAAATCCTCCAAAAAGACCCTTCAGTTCTATTAAAATGTCTGAAATGTAATCTTAAATATTAATCATTCAACAAATCAGAGCCTGATAGCTTTTGCTGATACTGATAAAGAGAAATTTAATAATCAAGTGATTTTAACAGGACCAGAGGTAACAGGCACAAATTGAAACACAGGAAATTCCACCTGAACACAAGGAAACGCTGGTTTTTTTAGAGTGAGGGTGGTCAGACACTGGACCTGGTTGCCCAGAGGTGTTGTGTGCTCTCCATCTGTGGAGATGCTCAAAACCCTGGACACTGCTCTGGACATCCTGCTCTGGGTGACCCTGCTCAAGCCAGGGCTTTGGACTGGATGGTGCCTGCCAGCTTCGACCATTGGGCTGTGACCCTGCTGGTCCCCAAGTCACCAGAGGCAACAGAAAGTCCTCCCTGCAGAGTCCTGGCTCAGTCAGGGTTGGTTTCAGAGGATTTCAGGGTTTCACTCTGCAGTCCCAAGGCACTACACAAGACAAAAGAAAATTATAGAGGGATCTTCTCCCCTCTTGAGTGCACCACCTTGACTCAGAAACTACTTGGAAAGTGTGGGTTAATCTTTGTAAGCTTAGAAATGGTTCCTGACTTCTTATCTCAAGGTAGACCTGCTGGATTTGGCACCACCCCTGTTTCAGAGCAGCCAGAGCCAGGCTTCAGGAGCTGGGCACCCTGTTGCTTACTGTTTCCCAGTGTCTTTGTGTTTCTGGTCACCAAGCTGTATCTGGGAATAGTGAAGGAGTGGCAGCGAGCATCTGCATGGTTTTTGTCTGTGTGAAAGAGCAGCAGTTGCAGAGAGTGCAGGATCTTGTGCCGACTTTGCTGCTTAGTCATCCTGTAGTATCTGTGACTTGGCAGCTGGTCTGACCCTGTCCCTTACAAATGTTTCCATTTATGGCTTGGATTTTTTATTTCCCTTTGCCTCCAATGGCCACAGCTGGAAAACCTCCAAAAGGGAGAAGCTGTAGGTTTATATGAGGAGAAACCAGCTGTGTATATTCATAGCTTACATTTGAAGGCTCTCTCACAGGAACATACCATCCAGGATGCTCCAGGGATTCCTTAAGGGATCGTTTTGCCCAGAAGTGGGTGCTGTGCCTGTCTGGTGGCAGGATCACAGATGTCATTGTGGTTGTCAATATTTTCCTTGCCCAGGGCTCAGATAAGCTGGGAAGGAGAAAGCTGCAGCCATGTGACTTGGTTGTCCCTGTGAGCAGATGGGTGTCATGCCTGGTCCTGCAGGGACCCAGGAGAAGGGGTGGCCATGAGAGCAGATGCTGGAGACCCTCGGGGCTGTGCCCATCCTGAATAGTTCCTGAGTGCTCCTTGCTGGCCTCTGGGAAGAGAGGATCTGGTCACAGGGACTCAACATGTGGGATCCAGGTTCCCTCCAGGCGTTACAGATGTGCAGGTTTACACTGCGCTCTGCTCCGGCAAGCCAATGGAACAAAAGCATTCCTGGCTTATGAAGAGCTTTAGGGCAGATAAAGCAGAGCCATGACCCGAGCTGGAAAAGAGATGTGTCTGCTGCGAGCTTATTGCCGTGCCTGGAGCTGGAGCCTCTGGGGAAACGGCACTGGGATGCTGCACCCCATCTTGTGACTTGTCTCGTGCCAATTCCCCATGTCCTGCCCACATGGAGAACACAGATGAGTGGCCTGATAACAACTGAGAAAAAAAAACCCAAATAATTTTCCTCACCCAGGACACCAGATTAGAAAAATAACTTCTCTTTCATTTAAGGCCAGATTTCAGCAAGTCACTGAAAATCCTGTACTTTTTGCTCCTGCTCCATGTATTTTTGTGGAAACTTAGTGTGTGAAAGAGGTGGCTGCAGGTGGGGTGGGACTCCCATCCCAGCCCTCCTTTTTTTTACAGAAAGGGTGCTAAGATGGGAGCACTGACCTAACAGCCACCTCAGGTTATGGATAACTTCATCATGTCTGAATTGTTTCCTTTCAAACCTTTGGCTGGGTTCTGGATATTCTGTAGAAACACGGGAATTCTGTAGAAACCTTCTGCAAACAGAGCATCAATTTTTCCAGCCAAAAAGGCCTAATCTCTGCCAGAGCTGGTTCCTCTACAATCAAAGCATTCAGCTGTTCTGAACAAGGAGTCACCATGGAAAGAACAAATGCAGTGTTATTGCCGGGGCCTGCTGAGGGAAGTCCTGTCTACAGCTCTTGTTGCGACAAGGATTCAAGAAAAGAAGATCAGAGCCACTTAAAACCACCCCATCACAGTGCAGAATCTCTCACCCTCATCCCCAATCACCAATTTATTCCTTTCCTAAAATCTTGAGTCCTACCCAGTCCTTTGTCCACCCAAACAGGGAGGAGAACAGGAGAGCAGCTCAGACAGGAGTGAGACCCCAAAGCGCTCCCCTCAGATCAGAAGCAGCACTGGGAAAGGTCCTGTGCCAAGTGGTCTCCTGATGGCCTGGATCTGGGACCTTCATCTCACAGGGATGGGAATTCCAACTGGAGATTTAGGGGGTCCAAGGAGCTGCTGATAGGGCACTAGTGGGGAATCCTGGTTGGGAGGCAGCACTGAAACTGCCCCCAGAGAGAGGAGAGTGACCCCACCACCACCCAGAGGGGAACGCCAACACTCAGCACAGGGAAATGGGGAGCTACAGTGGCGCTGGAACATTGGCGTGGGTGGGATGCAGCCGATGGCTCATGAGAATAGGCTGCTGGGACACAGAGTGTCCTGTGCAGGGCAGAAAATCTTTGGAGGGACAAGTGGAGGGATATGTGGAACAGTGGATCAATCCTGCTGTTCTGAGGGGCAGCCCCATGGAGTGACAGGGCATGGAGACTGCAATAGGTGAATATTCAGGTGGTGGATGTGTTTTGGCATGTTTGTTCTGCACAAGGAAAGGATAGAGGTTATTATAGGACCTCCACAGTGGCACAGAGCGGAGGTTGTCTCCTATGTGTGTTTAAACTTGTAACACCTTCCTAATTTTTGATGTTTTGTAGGGTGAGGGAGTTATAATGTCCCACTCAAACTGTCCATGAGGAAAGGTAGCACCAGTGAGCATATCTGTTAAGGGTGTGATGATGACAAATGACTTTGTCATGAAGGCATGATAAAAACACATATCCAAATGGCAGCTCCTAAATACATATTGTCCTGAAATGTGGACTTTGGGCTGCATGAAAGCAACTCCCAGTTCTGGCAAAGGACCCTTAACACAATGCTGTTGAAACTGGGGCTGGGGCTGCTCATGGGTGTCAGCAGCTCTGAGGCAGCAAACCCAGGCTGTAATCTTTGCTGGAATTTCTGGTGTGCTCCAGCCATGGATTTTCCTGGTGGCTGCATCATCTACTCCCAAAGCTGCTGAGGGGCAAAGATAGACCTAGCACCTCCTGTGCTCCCACACCTCTTCCCAAAGATTTCAAGAGCAAAACCCTGGATTGAAGGCAAGCTTGCTGTTTGCTCCCAGAGGCAAATCAGGACAGAGGCTTTGTGAAACCCAGCTGCTGTGTCCTGCTGCCAGCCCTTGGTCCTCCTCCAAGGAGGTGTCTGTCCACTGTGGTCTCTCAATGGGATCCATGTGTTCTTGATGAGAGGCCTGGAGAGCTTACTCATCCCTGGTCCAGGGCTTTCTATCAAGCACTCCTACAGCCTTCAATTATCTGGATTCCCCAGAAGGGATGTGGGAGGCTGATTTTCCCACAGGGCTTCCAGTGGCTCCTGCAAGTCCTTCCTTCCCCTATCCCTGCTCCAACATCCTTTCTCACAGTGCTTGTCCTTGTGCCTCCCGGGGGGAGGTTCTGCTGGATGATCTCTCAGTCACAGACTCACCTTTTCTCTCTCAGTGTCTGACAGAGAGGGACTGAGCAGACAGGCCAGGGGCTCTGCCTGGGAGGCAGTGAGGTGTGCAAAGATGAACCTGGGCTGCTCTTGGGGTTGCTCACATTGGCCTGAGCTCACACAAGTTCAGCTGTTAAACCTTGAAGCTTCTCCTGTGAGCAGGTGAACCTGCCACAACCACTACCACAGGTTTAGGAGAAGCAGAAATTATTTCATGACTTCATGGCAGAGCACATTTTTAATTCATTAATTCAGTAGTTTTGCTGCTGTCTGAAGAGGCACTCAGGTGGGTAATGCCAACCCTTTTGGGACTCTTTAGAGTGATGCAGGGAAAATCTCAGTGTAAAATGAAACTCTGGCTTCTATGCCCAAGAAGATAGTTATTAAAAAAATTAGTAATGCATTATTTCTTACTCATTTCTGTGTCTCTCTTTGCATTTTTATCTTTGTAGATAGACGCTGCCAGAACCTGGATGGAGAAGGGACAGAAGGGATGGTGAAGAAGTGTAGGTAGAAGAACTGTAGGTAAAAAGAAGAGCTGCAGGTAAAGGGAGAACAGTAGATGAAAGAAGGACTGTTTGTAAAAATTGTGTGTAAAGGAAGTGTATGTAGAAGCCCATGAGTACATGCCTGCACATTCCCCTCCTTGCTCTTCATTTTGTTTATTACACACTGAAGCTGGAAAATCTCAAGCCTCTTTGGACTGCAGATAAGCATTCCAGTTCCACTGGCAGCCCTAAGGAAAACGAGTGTAAACATAAGATATTATTTATTGTGTGTGTGATCAGAATAATTTCATTTGATGTTGGAGATTGAGTTCCTGTTAATGCTCCAATTAAGTGAATGGACTTTCAGTTACCCTGGTAAAAGGGGAGGTTGCATCTCTGGCAAAAATATTTTAACTACCTTGTGACCCTGATCTCTTGGCTTGACTTAAGGTACCATCAGAAAGGAATCCAAGAAGGATGGAATATAGCTCTCCTAACTCACTCTGCAGAGTACTTGCTTTGTCTCAGGGGAATACCTGTTTAATAATGAACCTGTTTTATTTTGTTTTACTTTGAGGTTTTTGTTGGTGGTATTTGGGGTGTTGTTTTTTGGTTTTTTTTTTGGTTAACACCTTTGAAACCAGCTCAGATGAGAATCTTTGTCTTAAAACTGATTACGTATCTTATTATATTACATTTCTTACATGCTTGAAACTCCTGTTCAACTTTCATGACATTTGGTGCAAATACTGTTTTCCTTCCCAGTGAGCATGATGGGAGAGGGGAAAGTTTTATTGTTGTGTTGTATTTGGCCAAGAGGACAATTCATTACAGAATTCTAAATTTCTTTAGCATAAAGACAGCCACAAATGGGATGAGGGCCTTGTTTTGTGTCAGAGCAAGAATTCCAGCGTGTGTGTAAGGGAAGGGGAGGTGTTAAGTGTTGTGCCAAAAGCACAAGCAACACCCTGCTGTACGTGACCCGGGAGCTGAGCCGAAGGACTGCACAGGGTTCCCTGGATCCACATCAAATACGTGAGGAGCAGCAGCCATGGAGCAGTGGAAAAGCTCAGCAAGCCCAGGAACAGCAGCTGGGAGGCTGCCCACCACCCTCCCCAAACAGGGGTGTCTGGAGAGCAGGGCAGCTGCCATCTCAGTAGGGGGAAGCAAGCCCTGAAGGGCTCAGCACGTAAAGTCAGGCCAAGCAGGGCTGGAGACAAGTTGGGATTTTGCTTCCTGAGTGGATGGTTGAGGTGGACACAGATTTCAGGTTCTGAGGCACTTCTGTGTGTGTGTGTGCCTGTGACATACACTGTCAGCAAGACTTGAATCAGCTGCAGAATTACGGGGTTTCAAGTTGTTTTGCAAATTATTGTGATTGTAAATTTAACCTTGAAAACTTTGGCCCCACACTGAGGTCATGAAAGGGGTAACAATGGAATCCTTTTCTCCAGCGCTGCACTGGTCTTCCAGAGAGTTTGGGGCAATAGAAGTGAGTAGCCAGACACAGCTCCCTATCACTGCAGGAGCTCATCCCTGAGCCTCCCCCCACCTCCTGAGGAGAGGTGAGCATTAGGGATTTTCAAAAACCTCAGTTTAATGCTTTCTCTTGATGAACATCTTTAGTAGCAAGTTGCAACCTTGAAGTCACAGATTTTCTTTTAGGACCTGAATAACAGGTCCTTAAAGCCAGCAAAACCTCTTTCATTGGTTTCAGTGTTAGTTTCTTTTCACATTTCCTTTCTAATTCCTCTTTACAAGTCCCATTGAAATGGGAATTAGACATAATCTGCCTCAAGGATTCAGCTCCATACAAGGGCTAATGTTGGAAACATTCCTTTAAGACCCGAGGGCAGGATATCGTGGTTGCAGAGACAAAACCGGGATTAAAGACACGATTAGCATTTCGAATAAATCAGCTCAGTTACTGACCCCCGAGGAGCCACCAGCCTCCTGAGGGGAGTCACTGAAACCAGGGCCAGCCCCCTTCCAGCACAGCAGCCCACACTGATATACCTCCAGATTCAGAAAAAAAGCCTTTTTTTTCCCTATCTGCTCCATTTCAACCCCCTCATTTCCCAGGATAAGGCAATAATTCATTCCTTTCCTTTCTATTTATACCCATTAGTCATTGCAAAAGTGTCCCCCATAGATTTATGGTTCAATATAAGGAGTGTGTCTTGAGGGAATATTATTCATGCAATTAGCTGAAATCTAAAAGAGAAAGTCTCTGTTTTATTTGTAACCTTAGCCAGAGTAGTCATTTCATGGGCGGGCAGGGGGACGGCAGCATAGACTGCACCTCCAGGCTCCAGCAAATGTTTAGATAGGAAGAAAAATGAAATTTCTTTCCTAGGTTGGTACATGGTGTTAAGGACTGTGGGTGGGGTGGGATGGGATGTGACTAAGTTTAAAAAATGTACTTTTTTTTTTTTGAACCATCACCAGTAAAAGGCTAGGGAGAGGGATGAGGTTTCCTCTATAAACTATGTGGGTTTTTTTCCCTTAAATTCATGGAAACACCACTGCAAGTTTTTCCTTCTTGTTTCTCTGGTGACAGGAAAACAAAACAAATGCAGCTGGGTCGTTCTGCTCTCGCTGTATTGCACCACAAAGACCCAAAGACACACACTGTGTGTTTTAACTCTTTTCCCTCCCTACCCAGGGCTGCAAAACTACAGATGTCCTGAAATCTCCACAGAGATATCTTGGGATTATCCAGCATGTGCTCCAGACCACGGAGGCATCAGCCATCACTCTGAGGTCCTGCCCTGCCAGGGAGCTGGAATGCAGTTGCTTCACTATGCAAAGGTTCTTCTCCATGAGTCAACAAGTTCTGGGACTCAACCGTCCTGACTGGCTGCCTGGAAAAAATGTGCTGCAAGAGAGGAAAGCATCAAAAAGCACAGATTGGGAAACTGGTAAAAGGGGAAGTATTCTGGGAGAAAGGGGTTCCCTTCATCCTTTTCCCACTCTGTCTCTGTTCTCTGCCCACCCATTTTTCATAGAGTCAAAGAATCCCCTGACGAGGAAGGGACCCACAGGGATTATCCAGTCCAGCCCCTGGCCCTGCACAGACACCCCAACAATCCCACCCCGTGCATCCCTGAGAGCATTGTCCAAACTCTCCTGGAGCCCTGGCAACCTTGGGGCCACTTCCCTGGGGAGCCTGGGCAGGACCCCAGCACCCTCTGGGGGAAGGTCCTTTTCCTGAGATCCAACCTAAACCTAAATAATTTGCTTGTTGTGTTCACATACTGATCTTGTGTTGGTGCTGCCTGGCACTTCCGGGAGAACCCTGGGCACCCTCCCTTTCCCTGGCATCAAAATGCCTGAGATGGCTCTGCCACCCCCTCCATGATCCAGAGCAGATCCAGAAATGCTCTGGCACTTTGCCCTTCCAGAAGGGATCAGCTCCAGGAGATGCTGAGCCACCATGGGAAAGCTGACTCCAGACAATAAGCTTGGACTGAGGAACTGAAGGTACAATATTTTATAAGTTCATAATTATGGCCTTAATTACTCCAAAGACCCAAAGAAGTTGAGCACCTTGGCACAGAAGCATTCCCGCTGCTTCTTCAAGCTGGTGTCCTCAAACCTGAGAAGGGAAATCTTGAGCAGATGGGAGATAAACATTGGAGCAAGGGCCTCCACACTAGTGGGGTCTAAACAACCATTTCTGGAAGATTATTAGAACTCATGGAGAATCAGGCTTTCTCACCACTGTATCTACACAGTGCAGAGTCCCAGGAACATCTTCAGATCCCCTAAGGATCTTGAGCTCTAGCAAAAAAACCACAAGGCTACAGATACAGGCCTGTACCTGGCAGAGCTTCAAAAGTGTTGTAGGTTGGGAAAACCTTGGGGCTGTTTAAAATAAAATTCTAGAAACTCCAAACAGTCCTTCCTTACGTGTTAGCAAGCAACAGTTTGCAAGCACACAAAAACTGTATGTAAAAACTGGGTGCCAAGTAAACAAGAGCTGCAAGAGCTCAGGGGACTGAAAAGTTAATGCTGGGCTATTAAAATAGGAAAAAGTATGCAAAACTTCAGATTGTACTTGTGTGTTCATGAGCACTCTCTAAACATCCTGGAGCAGTTGGCTTTAATGGCCTAAATCCCAGGAAATGCTGCTAAAATATGGTATCAAATGAATATTTGCTTGTTTCTTCAGAGAGACTCCCCTTTGTGCCTCATCTTACCGCAATTTGAGAATGTCACGCTCAGTGGGGGCCGTTGCTCACATGCATGAACTGGGTTAATCCAGAAAAATAAGTTTATTTTCTTTTCTTTAATATATAGTTATGTTCCTTTAATATGTGTCCTCTCCTGGGCAAGATCTGCCAGAGATGCCTTGGAGTCAGCCAAGGCTGTTTTGGGAGGATGGTCCAGCACAGGGGATGTTGTAGTAGGATTCTGCTGGAGACCACCTGATGAAGAAGAGGAGGTGCATGAAACATACTTCAGGATCTTGGAGAAATCCTTAGAGCCACAGGCTGGGCATGAGCACCACAAGAGGTTTCTGGAATGGTTTGAAGATAGGTTCCTGATGGAGCTGATGAATGGACCAACCAGGAGAGCTGATCTGTTGGACCCACTACACAAACACAGGCAAGAACTGGCTGAAAATGAGAGGGTTGGAGGCAGCCCTGTCTGCAGGGACTGGGGCACTTCAGGGGGTAAGAGAGGTCAGCAAGGCAAAGAGCGGAATTACAGCCCTGAGCCTCAGAGGGGCAGGGATTTGCCTGTTGGGGTGAAGGAATACAAACACATTGTATGAATTGAGCTCAGAAGTCACAACCCTGGAAGGGTCCAAGGCCAGGCTGGACAAGGCTTGGAGAGACCTGATCTAATGGAAGGTGTCCCTGGCCAAGGCCAGGGGTGGAATTGGATGAGCTTTAAGGTCCCTTCCAACCCAAGGCATTGCTTGGTTCTGTGAATAGGAAGCAAGAATTTCAAAAATGGCAACTACAAAAGAGTGTAAAATCCATTCTTCTGTTTGCCATCAGTGAAAAGGCTGAGAATATCAACTGCATACTTAACAAAGAGTTGAAAACCAGCATCCATTGTTCTCAGTAAGCATTTAACAATCTTGGCGTCGTTTTTGGTTCTCTGCTCACATTTAGAAAACAAGACCCTTGGAGACCACTGCATAACGTCAGAATGGCGTGAGGGGTGGTTGCAACTGCAGACAGACACAAAGGCACTACAGTAGCTGCTTTCCAGAGAACCCATAAAGCTGTTTCACATGTACACAAGTGGTTTAAAACGGGAACTTCACATTTTACTGGGGGCTACAAGTCAGATGAGAAAAGGAAGAAAATAAAAAGTGGGGGGAGCAGATACACAGTTTATAAAGGAAGAACGAAACAAACCATAAAACACATTTCAGTTTACAAGGGGATGTAAATGAAATCGTAGCCGTCTGTGCCTTACTTCCAATACTATAGAGTTGTAGAGGAGAGCAGATAATCAAGCTTTTGTCTTTCTTTCTACCCTTCATCTTCTCCCATTTCCTTTCTCTCCATTTTAAATATAGTGGAATACTCAGTATCCATTCAGTACAGTGTGCTCCATGAGCTGCAATAATAATTTGCAGGTCAGGTAGAATCACAGAATCATTAAGATTGGAAAAGAACTCAAAGATCACCAAGTCCAATATAGAGGGTGAGTAACTAATCCATATCCATGCACATTCTCTGCAAAATATCTTTCCATGAAATCTGCAGTTCCACTGAAAGGAGGAAGAAAGAAAGGAAATTTATTTGAGGATTAGGAAAAGGAGCTAAAGAGAGCATTTTCCTTCATTTTCCTTCCTATGTTCTCAACCCATTCTTAAGAAAAAAACCCTCAATTACAGAAAACTACCTCAGGCCTTTAATATCAGTTCTAAAAGAAGATTTAAAAAAAATAATAAGAAAAGAAAAGGCAGCAGGATGTTTTGAGGTTATTTTGTCCCATTTCCCACCACGTTAATGTGCCTGTGTGTCAGACTGCCCCAACATAAGACAGGAACTTGCTAGGTGTGCCCATCTATGACAAAGGTGTGAAGATGAAAATACTCCTACAAATGTCATGCAAATGGATATCTAGGCAGGTGAGAAACGCCAAGATTGCCTTTATTATGGAGGGAAAGTGTGCAGCAGGGAGCTGTTCTATAAAATATACAGAAATCCTCTCAGGAACAAAGCATTTTGTCATGTCAAGCTGCAAGGAAAGGTTTTGATTTGACATAAGAAAGTTCAAGAAGCACACATAGAAAGTTAAATGTAGGTCCTTTGCTCAAGAAATTGCAGAGAAAAGACAAGACTTGCCAGTCTAGGAGAAGGAAGAGGGAGATGTGGAGGTGTGGGTCTGTGTTCTGCTCCTTTCCAAACTCTGGGCACTCACCAGCACTGCAAGGGACAGCTGTGCTCTCCAGCTGTTTGTGATAAGGCTTCTTGCTGGAGAAACAGCTTCTGCAGGGGCAGGTTCACCTAGAAACATCTGCATTGAATGGCTTAGAAGCATCATGGTTGGGTATCCATGGACATAACAGAGCTTGGACACAGCAGCAAAGCAGGCAAAACAAATGGCCTGGAATGTGACGTTCACTGAATCACTGGCAGATGGATGGTTTGCTCAGACATCTCAGGTGCTGTCTGGTAAATCACTGTCAGCAAAAGCTGGACCCCTCCTCCCACTAAAGATGCTCCAGAGGAAAAGGGACCAACCCATTCAGAGCTGCAGGAGGGTCCCTGGAAAGCAGCAGCCTCACAAAAGCCTTCTTTTGCTCTTCAAAACAAAGTTATATCTCGAGGAACAACAGGCTGTGTTCCTGAAAGTCACTATTTTTCTCCATATTTTTTTGTTGGGACATTTGCTCCTAATTTTCATTTAGCAGAGCTAAAAATAGCTCGTGAGTTTAAAAGTAATTTAATAACTACTATAACAACAAAGCGCTTGAGCTCAAGGAGTGTTTGGACAATGCTTTCAGGCACCTGGTGTGATTTTTGGTGCTGTTCTGTGCAGGGCCAGGAGCTGGACTCGATGGTCCTTGTGAGCCCCTTCCAACTCAGGACACTCCATGATTCTATGAACCCAAACCCAGAAATTAGTTCATAGAAACAGGTAATACTCTGACTTGGCTGGCTCTGAGCAAGACTTGGATATTTGCAAGGGCAATGGTTCCACGATTCTGTGCAAGCTGCTCTTTTTTCAAATGTTCTTTTCATTTGTTCCACTCAGGACACATTACTAGGATAGAAAGAGGAGTAAGACGGCGGAGGGGGAAGAAAGAGAAAGACTATTTGATGGTATAAATAAAGATGTGGGGCAGCAATGCCAACCCCGAAAAGGGGCCTCTCATCATATGGAAATATGGAAAAAATGAGACACGTTCCAGTTCGCGTCAAACAAAGCTGCCTTCAGCTCCAGAGGGGACAACCTCGCCCCAGCCCACCCCGAGCCGCGTGGGAGCCGAGGAGAGGGGAGGGGACCCTGCCAGGTCTCGGTGGACCCACAGTGACTCTCCGTGGATGTTCGGAGCTACTGCAAACCAGACTCTGCCCGAGTTTGGAGGAGGAGGAACTCGGAGGGCAGTTCCAGACGGCCGGGGAATAGCGGGAGTGGGCTGGAGACGCCTCCGCGGCTCCTCCCGCTCCCTCATCCCGCACATCCCAGCACCGAGCCCGGAGCCGCCCTCCAGCCGGGGATGCGGGAGCCTTCCTGACACCGGCCGCTCCACAGAGTCCTTTTTCCTTACCTTGCGGAGGGATTTGGGGCAGAAGTTTTGATGACCTCATTTTCCAGGTAGGCATACTTTTTCACTCCGAGTACAGGGGTTCTGTGGCTCTTTACTGACGGAGCTCCAGCCGGGAATAACACAAATCCCTCTGAAATTTCAGCCTGTGCCTGCTGCTGCTTGCTAGCTTTCCAGCAAGCTGTCTGTTTCACGTTTAGACAGTACCTGCTATAAGAGTATATAAATTTTTCCTTTACTTTCAGCTCTTGGCTAGTTTGGGCGTTTTTCCAAGGTTTTGAGGTTTTTTCCAGGTGTAAGTAGTGGGGGCCACAAACTGCCAGGGCCACAGGTCTAGAAAATCCCTCAGTGAAGTGGGGTGGATTTGTTGAACCAAAGTCTTCCCTGGGATAACTGAGCTGAGTTCAGCAGCTGCACTGAAGTGATACCAGCAGGGCTGAGAACTGCTCTGCTGTGTGATTCCCCCTTGATTTGGGGGATTTCAGAAGATACGATTTAGACTCACCTGTGGCCCTTGTCTGCTATTTACGCAGAATTACACCAGTACAAGCTCCTCTATTTTGGGAGGTGGCAGCACATTGAGGAATGCCTGTGAATTCATTGCATTTGGTGGCAGGGGTTTGCTCCCCCCAGCCTTCCTGCAGCCTGGGCTTTCCCTGGCTGAAATCCCAGGATAATTACATTGGAAGACCTGGGGGAGATCAGGAGTCCCTGTAGCTGAAACCTCTCCCCTGGGTGCTCTGCCCAGGGATTAAAATTACAAGGCATGTTTTGGTAGTGGCTGCAACCAGCACCAAAATTCCCTCCTCATGCAGCGTGCAAACCACAGGCACACAAACGGGAAGGAAGACCAGGTGCATTTATAAGAGTTTCCTTCTAAATGGGACTTATTTTTCTTTTCTAGTTTCATTTATCAAATATTTGAGTGGAGAAAATGCTGCATGCACAAGTGAATGACGCCACAGGCGCTGCCCGCTGGGCATGGCCATGGAAAATGCTGGGACTAAGCAGCAGGGAGGCTTCAAACTTTATTCTGCATATTTTAGCACAGCCAGCATACATCTCCTTTCTTGAGAGTAATGCAATTTGTGTGGCTTTAAATTTGTGTGGCTTTAGAAAAGTTTCTTGAAGGCAGCGTTAGCTTAGAGAGCAGAGTATCTCGATTTTTGCGAATTTGGGGAACAGTTTGCTCAGTTACAGTCGATGTTCTGGAGCTGGAGGAGACATACACAGTGCACCAGGGGGAACTTTAGGAATATCAACGTATAGGATAAGGCAGACCATGGCTCTGCCTGGCCAGGTGCATGAGGTGACATTTCCACTGCATTGGGATCTGCTCGACGTGGTAATCAGATGTGAGACAGCAAATAACCAGACATAATTTGCGCATTTGAGCCACTGCAAGTGAATTGTTTGCCATAGTACCACTTCTGGTTCAGTTGCTCGTACTGGGAAGAGAAGCAAGCAGAGAACTTGGGTCCCCCTGCAAGGCCACTCTTTTGCAGGGCTCTGTCTAGATAAATCCATATATTTTTCAGTTATGTCTGTAACAGCCAGGTCACCTGGGATCTCTGTGTGGGACCAGCAAAGACCATGCATTTTTCTGCACCCAAGGGAGGAGCACTGACCCTCATTCAAGGAGAATGGTGCAAAATAGTGCCCTCAAAAAATGTTCAGAGGACCCACTGCTTGAGATTCCCTGTTGTTTTTCCCTTGTGTGCATCTCATGGGGATAGAGGTGATACACTCAGAACTACAAATACTGAGAGAAGGCCTCATAGGAACAAGGGTCCTGCTCTGGCAGAGAGAGAAAAGTCAAGGAAGAACAGGATGGGCAGACCCAAGTGTTCAGACATTATGAGTCAGCTCCCAATTTGCTCTTTGCGTTAGTTTTTTTAACTGTTTGTGTTCAAAAATTGCCTTCAACATGCAGAAAACAATTAATCTGAAAGACTGGTGAAATCTGAGGTTTCCATCTCAGCATCTTGCAGCAGCAGGTGGGATTTTAAATCAAATACCAAATGTTACAAGGTTTGCAACAGCATCACAACACCTGGTGCTGCTCTGAGGATGACAAAATGGGCAGCATCACCCACCCCAGCCTTGGAGGCCCCTGAGGTGGGGACTGTAGCTCCCAGCAGCCCCCCACTGTGTATCCAGAGGGGTTAATACCAGGTGGGGTGCTGGGAGAGCAGAAGACTAGCGTAGCTCAGGGTGCAGGGTGGGATAGATGGTGCAAGAGGACCCCAGGGAAGTGAGTTGTGTCTCGTGTTTTCAGGAGTTGCTTTCCTGCCTCGTTGTTCTGCCCACGGAGAGTCCAAGGCCGTGGTCTTCACTGATCCAGTCCCAGACCCCGAAGGCTGTGGGCAGGAGCCGTCCTGTGCCAGAGCTGGCCCTGGTTGCCCGTGCAGGCCAACTGCTCTGCTCTGCAGTGCCTTCTCACCCACACACACAGAAGGAAAGAAGGAGGGAGAGAGGGAGGTGGTTAAACTCAGGATGCGATGATGAGTCAGACACTTGGCCAAAGCCCTTAGTGCTCCCAGCCTCTCCAAAAGTTAATGTTTCCCTCTTCCTCAGCTAAAGGCTGGCTCTAAAATGGTGCTGTCTGACGGCTCAAAGCTGTTACGTCCTACAAAAGATCAGGATCTCCTGCAGCCCTGTTTTATGAAGGCAAACAAAACAAGGAGAGCCTGCAGTAGGCTTAGAGGGGTGAAATCTTGATCTTAACTCAAGCACCCTTTTAGCATGAAAGTGTTTTATCCTTACCATACCACTTTTGTTCTCTTTTGTACAATGGACGTTGAGCCACACTGACTTGTGCAGGGACTTCATAGAATCATGAAATGGTTTGGGTTGGAAGGGACCTGAAAGACCATTCCATCTCACTCCCTGCCATCAGCAGGGGCAACTTCCACTGTCCCAGGTTTCCCCAAGCCCCATCCAACCAGGCCTTGGGCACTGCCAGGGATCCAGGGGCAGCCACAGCTGCTCTGGGCACCCTGTGCCAGGGCCTGCCCACCCTCCCAGGGAACAATTCCTTCCCAATACACCACATAACCCTGCCCTCTGGCAGTGGGAAGCCATTCCCCCTTGTCCTATCACTCCAAGTCCTTGTTGCCCCTTTTGGTACCGGCAGGTGCCGTAAGGTCACCCCAGAGCCCTTTCTTCTCTAGACTGAACAATCCCAATTCTTTCATAAGCACAAGCCCTAGTGAGGAGGAAGGCTGTCACTGTTGTGGGGTCTCAGCAGCACTGACACCAACCTTTCCAGCATAAAGCAGTTTGCAGAAGCCTGTGGTGCACTGCAGCTGGCACTGTAAACTGGAACAGGGCATGTCCCGCCAGGCAAGTGCTGGGGCACCACGTGGAGAGAGGTCTCAAGGGCTGCCAAGGACGGCTGAGTTGCCTGTATTCTTCACTGGTGCTGTTCCTCAGGCAGCTGCGGCAGCAACTCGGCTGCATTGCTCACTTGCCCTCCTCCTGCACTGCCAGTGCCACCAAATGCATGCTCAGTGCCCCTTCAAGCCTTGGACTCTTCCAAAAGTTACCAAAAAAAAAAAAAAAAACCACAAAAACCCAAACCAAAAAAACCCAAAAACCATTCAAGAAAGAAGCATTCTTTTTGAACTGGATTTGGGTCTTTTTTTCATAACAGACATCCCACATGCCCCTTTTTGGTTAGTGTTGAGTTGGGCACCATGCAGAGAAGCATCTCTGGGCCACCACAGGGCCATGTTGGTTGGTTCTGGGGTTCTCTAGACACAAAGGTGAGCATCTCCCCTTCCTCCATATTCTGTGCTGGTGACAAGTGTTGTTTGAGTGTTGCCTGAGAATATCCTTTCAAATCCCTCATTCCTTTGAACATTTCCATACATTCCTAAGAACTTTTCAGACTAGATCTCTAACTCTTCTGCTGCTTTAAGTTGTCATAACCCTACATGAAATAAACTCCCACATGCAGCTGGGCCTTGGAGGCCTGGTGATGGGCTGAGCACTGAAGATGTGCATTTCTTCAAGAGGTTTTTTATTTGTCCTTTCACTCCATGGGTTTACAAGGAGCATTGGCTGGCTTTGTGTCATGCCAGCAGAGTCAGGAGATTGTGCATCATGTCTAATGTGTAACTTGTGTTTTCCCACAGGCATCTGAGTATCCTGAGGGGCCGCTGAGATGTTCCAACAAGCCTTGTTTCCCACTCTCCTTTGTGTGGCTCTAGTTGCTGTCCATGCTCAGCTTGATGTGGGAGATGTCAGTCCTACCTCCTGTGCAGGTATTAACCAAATAATTTGGATCACCTTTGTGGGCAGCAATTTTAACAAAAGCAATGCTCAGTTGTAGAACCTTCTTGCCAGGGACTGACAATGGGACATTCCACCTCCCCTTGCCCTTTGCACTCTTGCAGTAACAATCCATCTGTGGGGAGCACCGTCCTCCAGCCAAGCTCACGTTTCCACGTTTGCTTTGGTGTGCAGAGAGGTAGAGAGGGAAGAGCTGAGGTCTGCCAGTGGTGGTCTCTCCCAGCAGGTGCAGTAAGAAACACCAGTCAGTCTCCAGCACTCAGCTCTTTATCTGATGCCAGAAAATTGTTCACTTTAAATCTGGTGATTTCCTCACTTTTCAGTTACAATGAAGAGGTGATTTACAGCTCCAGCCTGACTCTTAGCAAAAAAACCAATATTTTCAAGATTGATTCAGTACTGAGTAGTGCTGGATTAATGATTGGACTCAATGATCTTAGAGGTCTTTTCCAATCTTAATTATTCTGTGATTCTATAGCAGATCTTACAAGTTAGAAGTCCTGGTCAGTAGGGAACTGTCTGACCTGAACACAAGTGTCACTTCTAGAGCTAGGTGGGACTTGTGCTTTCTCTGGTATTGCACTTGGTCCAAGTGTCTGGGGGACAGTGAAGGGGGTGCATGAAGTGCTCTGACATGGTCTGAATAAATGTCCCCATGCAGAAAAGACGAGCTGCCCCATCAATGTCTACTTCATCATTGACACCTCGGAGAGCGTGGCTCTGCAGACTGTGCCCATCCAGAGCCTCGTGGACCAAATAAAGCGATTCATCCCCATGTTCATCGATAAGCTGGAGAGCGAGCTCTACCAGAACCAAGTCTACATCACCTGGCAGTTTGGTGGGCTCCACTACTCGGACGTGGTAGAAATTTACAGCCCTTTGACGAGCAGCAAAGACATTTACCTGCCTAGGCTGTCTGCCATCAAGTACCTGGGCCGGGGCACCTTCACGGACTGTGCGATCTCCAACATGACGCAGCAGATCCAGACGCAGATGGCCAACGGCGTGAACTTCGCGGTGGTCATCACCGACGGCCACGTGACGGGCAGCCCCTGCGGCGGGATGAAGGTGCAGGCCGAGCGGGCGCGGGACATGGGCATCAAGCTGTTCGCGGTGGCCCCCAGCGAGAAGGTGTACGAGCAGGGCCTGCGGGAGATCGCCAACCTGCCACACGAGCTGTACCGCAACAACTACGCCATCACCCAGAGGGACACGCTGGAGATCGACGTCAACACCATCGACAGGATCATCCAGGCTATGGTAGGTGCAGGGAGGGGAGCGGGGGGCACATCCATGAGGAGCAGCTCATGGATGGGGGATGCTTTCCCTTCTCTTGGGTTTTGGAGAGAACCTCTCGTAGGGAAAGCGGAGCCTTTTTGTGGTACTTAGCCAGGACGCCTCGGTTTGTGCTTCTGTTTCCCAGCATGTCTGGGCAGGCTGCCACCCTAGTCCTGGTTCTTGCTGAGGACCAGGCCGTACCCCAGCCTGCTCCCCATCCAGGGGCATGTCCAAGAGTGTGCCACTCTGAGACACATGCTCACCATCAGCGTGGTCTTGAGACTCCAGCTGTGAGGTGCCGTTATCCAGGGGCTCTCCAGAGGACATCTTTACAGCCAGGGCACCTTTACCACCTCCTCTCCCTTACCATCACACATCCCTGCAAGGGTGGACTGCTGTCTCCCCCGTGGGACTGAGCACCTTAACTGATCTTCTTCCTCCTGTTCTCTCCTTTGCAGAAACATGAAGCCTACGGTGAGGTGAGTGACCATCATCTTTATGCCTTTGACACGTGACACAGGCTTAAGTTGCCCCAGATAGAGCAGACCAGCTCACACCCCAGAACAGCATGGACCTGCGTGGGATGGGTCCCTGCCCACTTGTGGATCAGGGCAGAGCCTGGGGACACATTCCCTTATCCAGGGGTTATAATAGCACACTGGACCCACGCTCTGCGTTGCCCTCACCTGCAGTGGGCTCTGGTCTATGGAATAGACTCATTCCATCACTTTGGAGGCACATTCCATTAGTGCTGCCCCTGCTGAAGCTCCTGCCCTTCTGGTACCACAGGCAGGGTTTGCCACACAGAGCGGGGAGTAGGCAGGGGATGCTCCAAAGAACATGCCAGTCTCATGATGACCACAGATGAGCAAGCCCCCACCACCTCTGACACTTGGCAGTCGTGTTCTTCCAGTCTGGGCCCAGACCCAAGCTATAATGAACATGCTGGAGGCAACTTTCCACTCTTAATTTACAGGCAGCACTTCTTTGTGTGCTTGTTGCTGCCTCAGCCCTGACCCAATAGATTTTACCCCTGAGCTGGTGGGGAGAGGCACGTGGGGAGCCGTGGGTGCAGAGCTGAGCTGAGTTTGGGATGCACACTGTCAGTACCTCAGTTTAATTTCTTGTATTTCAGTGCTACAAGATGAGCTGCCTGGAGATTGCAGGTCCACCTGGTCCCAAGGGATACCGAGGGCAGAAGGTAAGTTGCTCTAAGCTGTGGGAAAGTCAATAATGCCCCTGTCTGCCACAACCACTGCAGGATGCCCTGGACCTCACCTCACCTCAGCTGCCTTCTCAGGTAGCACCCAGGTGGGAAATTCCCCCCAGCGTCTGTCTTGGCCCTGAGACACAGCCAGCACCGGTGTGCCCGTGTCTGTGCCAAGGCTGAGGCACTGCCAGCAGTGCAGAGAGACGCCCGAGCACCTGAGGACACCAGGACCGAGGCAGCAGTGGCGGCTGAGTTCCCCATGCTCAGAGCAGAGCTCTCACATGCACAGGGTGTCCCACTCTCCTGCTCCATCTCTGTGTGCCCTGATCTCCCAGAAACTGCCATTTTCTCAGTCAGCACCAAGCCTGGACTTATGCTGGGTTTTTCCTTTCCTTAGGGTGCAAAGGGGAACATGGGTGAGCCAGGTTCCCCTGGGCTGAAGGGACGACAGGTGAGTTGTGGAAGATCCTCCCCTCTGTTTGCTGCATCCCTGATGACCTCAAGCTAACTCTCCGTGCCTTCCTCCCTGAAGGGCGACCCAGGTATTGAAGGTCCGATTGGATACCCTGGTCCCAAGGTGAGAATCCCATAGCCGATGGCTGAGCTCTTTGCATTCCTTGATTCTTGGTAAAGCAAGGGGAGCTTTGCTTCTCCCTCTCACCTGCCCATTTCCCACCCCAGACCCCTGCGCTCAGCTCCTGCCGATTGCCCAGGCACTAACACAGCGATTTTCTTTTTTTGTTTGTTTTCTTTTTTCCTTTGTCCAGGGTGTCCCAGGGCTGAAAGGAGAGAAGGTGAGAAAGAAGAGACGGAATGGCTGGCTGGGCACTTGGCAGGGGCCACACTCCTTTCTGATGCACAGAGGAGAGATTAGCTGTGATGGGGAAGGATAACAACCCTGTGTAATTGTGGACCTGGAGAGGGATTTCCAGGGGCACGGCAAAGCCTATCTGCTCCTTCAGGCTTTGATCACAGTCTGGTGAAGCGGGAATGGGTTTAGCATGTAAATGGGGGACGGGGTGGGGACAGGCGGGATGCAGGCTGTGTCTGACTTCTTGTCCTCTTCTTCTCCCAGGGAGAAATTGGATCTGATGGACGGAGGGTAAGAAAGAACATTTTCTAACTTGCACGTTGTTCCAGCTCCCAAACCCTTGGACTGTATGTTAATAGATCCCTTTTCTTTTTTTGTTCCCCGTGATCCAAGGGTGCCCCTGGCTTGGCAGGAAGGAACGGCACAGATGGACAGAAGGTAACTGGGAGCACCCCATAATGTTGCTGCAGCTGTTCCCTGTCTTTACCCTCTCTCATCCCCACAGGCTATTTAGTTTCTACTATCCCACATGCTGGCTTTCTGTTACAAGGGAGGTTTCTGTGAACTTATCCGTACGTTATTCTTCGTGTCCTGTAGAAATGCGTGAAGTCATTCAGGTCGCAGGAGTGAATCTCAGAATATTCTGAGTTGGAAGGGACCCACAGAGATCAAGTCCAACTCACACGGGACGCCCCAACAATCCCACCCTGTGCCTGAGAGCATTGTCCAAACTCTCCTTGAGCTGTGGCAGGATTGGGACTGTGATCACTTCCCTGGGGAGCCTGTCCAGTGCCCCACCACCCCCTGGGGGAAAAACCTTTTCCCAATATCGAGCCTAAATCCCCCACACAGCTCCATGCCATTAAGTCCTGACCCTCTGTCAGCAAGCTCTCTGCAGGACCTGGATGTGTGACCTGGTCTGTGTTCTTGCTGAGAAGGTGATAAAGACAGATAATTTGGGTGTAGATACCCTGAGTGTTAGCGAGCCCTACCGGGCATGGACACAGAAATTTGGGTTTCAGGGCAGTTTGTCACTTCATCTGTAAACCACAGCTTGTAGTTAGTATTAAAGCCCTGGAGCCAAGTTCAAAGGCCTCACAGCAAAGTCCCTGGCTTTGTCCACTGGCCAGCACACCCTGGCTTTGCACAGTTTCCTATACCCAGCCCAGTGTATCTGTGGTTAATAACAGTTCTTCCCACTCCTCAAGTGCAGCTGAAGGTCTAAAACATCCTTCAGTCCCTCCACTCTCTAAAACACTGAAGCCCTTCAGTTCCCCCAGCCTCTGTTGCAGAGCTGTCTCAGCACTGGTGACAGAGCTGTTTTGGGACAGAGCAAGGCAGTCCCTTCAGGAGAGGCGTGAGAGAAGACCAGCACAATCCTGGACGTCAGTGACTGCCAAACCCAGCCTCAAGGGACATTCCCATCTCTCAGGGTACACTCATGGGATGAGCCTCCCTGATTTCCTGTAGTCTGCTGTCGTCTTCTCTACGTTTCTCCCTGCTTAAGGAATACATTTGCTATTTATTCTCCAGCTGGTGACAGATAAGGCCAGTAGATGATGCTATCGTTATTAACTGTCAGCAAGAAAAGCTGTGTTTTCCCTTCAGCCACCTATAACTTCTCAGTCTTTTCCTTTTGAATGTAATCTCTCCAGGGCAGGCTGGGGAGAATTGGACCACCAGGATGCAAGGGTGACCCTGGTGACAAGGTAGGAACGCTTTATTCTTTCATCAGCACATCAGTTGTGTAGCTGAGTGAGGTATGTATGTAGAAAGATGGCCAGCGAGAGGTTACTGGCCCATTTTCCTACTAGATGTATAATCTGATCCCAGACCTGGGATCCCTGGAATGGAGACCACCGTTTTTCTGTGCCTCCTTTCCATGGACAAGCAAGCTGGGAACCCCCAGTGTCCCTCCCCTCCACAGAGAGAGGAGGAATTGCCGCTTTCATCAACATTAGCAACAAGCAAAAACTACTTAGCCTCTAGTGCAACTTCCTAAGCACTGACTTATTTGATTAGAAAGTTTTATATGATTTATTCTGCATGGAGAGTGTTCTCAATGTGAAGTGTGTGGTTCTTGGTCATTTTCCTCCCCAGGGCCCTGATGGCTACCCAGGAGATGCAGGAGACCAAGGAGAAAGAGGAGATGCAGGCATAAAGGTACAAGTGCTCTGGACAGACAGCAGGGTGTGAGCAGAGGCAGACAGTGGGGACAGCTAAACACCACTCCCCCCTATATATAAAAATGTATTTTTCTATGTATATCCTAAATCCTTCACTGCTTATGGAGCCCATGGGCTTTGGGGTCTGGATCCTATCGCCAGGCACAGGAGCTGAGGGAAGGGCCTTGCTGGCCTTGCTCCTTGGGCTGCTTGTGGTGCAGTGTGCTGGTGAGACAGGCAATGACCCTTGGCTCTCTGGCTGTTTCAGGGGGATCCTGGCCGGCCTGGTCGCAGTGGACCCCTGGGGCCCCCAGGAGAAAAAGGAAGCCCGGTAGGTTCATGCAGCGTTCAAATGTCTCCAGTGTTTTACTGTGGCCTGTTCATAAAATCACAGAATGGTTTGGGCTGCAAGGGACCTTATAGCTCATCCAGTCCGACACCCTGCCATGGGCAGGGACACCTTCCACTAGACCAAGTTGCTCCAAGCCCTGTCCAGCCTGGCCTGGAACACTTCCAGGGATGGAGCAGCCACAGCCCCTCTGGCTTTGGGCAGGACTGGACAGATGCTGCAAAGAACAGCTGACAAAGCTGTTGTCAGCTGATAGGGGGAAGGTGACACAGGATCACTCTGCTCCGAGGCTGGAGCCCCTGCTCATGGCAGTGCCATGTGGGCATGCTGGGTATGTGGAAGCAGAACCTGGGTGCTCATACACACTTCTGCTCAAGGGGACTGCTTGCCACAGGATAAAAATGAGGGGTGTGTGCACACCTTGACTTCTCTTCCAACAAACTGTATTTCTTTTTCTTCTCCAAGGGACTTCCAGGCAACCCTGGAGCTCAAGGGCCTGCTGGAACCAAGGGAAGGAAAGGTGACATGGGACCTCCTGGACCCAAAGGAGAGGCTGTAAGTGGCTAAATAGACCCCTGGACATTGGGCACACTGCAGGAACCTGAGGAAGTTTCATGGATGAGTGCTGAGAAACTCCCCTGTTCTGCTTTGTGCATCCCAAAAGATGTGCAGATGCTGATCTCCTGCCTCTCCCATCCTCACAGAGCAGAACTCCCATAATCCTAAGCCTGATGTTAGCCATTCACCCTAGAGAAGCATCCTGTGTTCCCACATAACCACACAGGCCTGGCCTCTGTAGATGCCCTGGGACACTTTGGTTGTACTCTGGCAAGTTCCCCAAACCTCTGGCTCCTTGCAGGAGCTCAAAGAATCAGGATCTGGTGGCCATTATGGCAGATCTCTGTGAAAAGGGCAGTGTCACATATCAGTGGTGCCACACAGACCCAAGTTAATATGATGGGGCACTGCAAATTTTGGGGAGTGGGTTGGAGAGGGTGATGCCTGGCACAGCTCCACCAGCACCAAGGGGCCAGAACCCAGCCAGCCTGAATCTTTGTGCAAGATCCAGTGGGGAAAGCAACACTGGATGAGCTGGAAGTAAATCATAGTCTTTAACCCTGAGGGAATGAACCAGGCATGTTTGTGGTCACTGTAGTGGAACAACAGTCTGGCTGTGGCTTCCCAAAAGGAAGCATGGGTATCCCTGCTCCCCTGCTGCTGGGAACACACTTGCTTAGGGAGCAGGTGTACATCTCTTGGGCCCAGAGGGAGGGGGAGGGCAGCCAGGGTCACTGCCCAGGTGACATCCATCCTCTCACCCCATTTATGTGACTTCTGTGTCTGCCAAGGGCCGCCGTGGAGATCCAGGGACAAAAGGCAGCAAAGGCTCTCCAGGAGGCATAGGAGAAAGGGTGAGTAAAGCAATTGCCCAGATTGTTGCAAGTGAGCCCCACATGGACAGGACTGGGGTGTGTATGATGTGCTGTGGCCCAGCCATGCAGTGTCCATGCAGTGTCCATGAAGTACCAGAGCTGGGAACACGGCTCCCACTGTGCTGTGCTCCCACTGTGCCACTGGCACCAGGTACAGCCTCCTCCTCCAGGGTTTGGTCCAGAGAAGGGACAAAGGGCACCAAAGCTCAAGGCTGAGAGACACATTCAGAGGGCACACTGCCCTGACACTGTTTCAAACCAAGAAACACCAGGTTTGAGAAGGACATCATGGAGCACTGACATGCACACAGACAGCATTGGAGACATCCCTGACTAGGAATATCTTTCCCTTCTCACAGGGAGATCCTGGTCTAGAGGGTACTCGTGGTCTGCCTGGTGAGGTTGGAAACAAAGGAGCCAGGGTAAGCATGGAGCAAGGCTTGGTGACAGCCAGGAGGAAGGGGGAGCCCTGGGCACCAAGGACAGGTTGCCAGGCTTTCCTCCTCATGCACTGTGTGTTCTTGTGTCTTCCTTTGCTGTGCAGGGAGAACAAGGACTGCCAGGACCCCGAGGCCTTTCGGGTGCTGTGGGAGAGCCAGGCAGGATAGTAAGTCACACTTGGCCATGTATGGACCATGCCCTCCTTCTGTGGTGAGAGCTTGCCCTGCTAACACAAGCTGCCTGCACTGTCCCTCCCAAGGAGAACCTGCAGGACCTTCTCTCAGGGAGGCTCAAAAATTGGGTGTTCCCATGACAATGTGGAAGGGATCTCTGGAGTGGGTGGGTCACTGGGGAGAGGGAAGAGGGGACTCCACAAGCCCCCCTCTGTCCTGGGTCTGTGGTTAGTCCATCAGGCCACTGTGGCAGTAGTGCTGTGACATCCAGGTGGCTCTATGGGACACGAGAACCCCACTGCTGAGACAGTCACTGCCACAGTAAACTCACCAGGAAGGGAGATGGTCCTGCAGCACCATCTCGAGAGCTGGTTTATCCAGCATGGTCCCCTGGGGACCAGGGAACCAGGGAACAGGGAACAGCAGGGAACAGGGAACAGCAGGGAACAGGGGGCAGCAGGGAACATCCTCACTCACTCCCTGCCTTCTCCCCAAATCTGTCCTGCAGGGATCACGTGGGGACCCTGGTGACTTGGGCCCAAGAGGTGATGCTGGACCACCAGGACCAAAGGTAAAGTTCATGAGTAAACCATGAATAATAACAAAGTTCATGAATAAGGCAGGTTTGTGTTCCTATTTACTTGTTTATTTATTTTAAAAAAAGGCAGTTTTCACAGCAGAAACTTGTGTGCTCCAAAACCAGAATCAGACCTGAGCCTCCCTACAGGGCAGAGATGTAGGTCTTGCTCTGGCCAAGGCAGCTCCAATTACACTCCTCACCCTGAGCAGCCTCAGGGGCATCCCTGGCACATGACACCCCCAAGACCCTGCAAATCCTTGCTCTGCAAAGCTATTCCCAGTGCTTCAGGGCCAGCTGCAGAAGCCTTGGCTCCTGCTGGTGTCTCACCCCCAGAGAAGATGAAATGGCTGTAACTGTCACAGACTGGAGCAGGTCAGAAGGGCCAGGTTTGGTATCTCATGGGTCTTTTTTTCTATCGAAGGGTGACAGAGGCAGGCCTGGCTTTAGCTACCCTGGACCCAGAGGACCTCAGGTATGTATTCCTCATCCAGCACGTGAGGAAATCTGTTTGAGTGGATGTTGCTGTTGGATCTGAGCAGACTGACAAAACAGGGAAGGAGGAAGAAAGATGCTTAGGGTCACAGATGTGTGGAGCCTGTGAAGGAGAAAGGGGCTTGAACACCAGGACTGAACCTGGCCACAGTCCATCAGGTGCTGGGACCCCAGCTCCAGTCATGGTGATGGTCCCTCAAGCATCAGCCTGAAGCTACAGCTGCTTTTCAGCTTGCCCCTCACTGCAGTCTTTGGGTGTATGGGTGCACAGTGTGGGGCCAGTCCTGGACAGCTGCTGACCTCTCCTCTCCTTTTGCAGGGTGACAAGGGTGAGAAGGGGCAGCCAGGACCCAAGGTGAGTGTGCTTGTCTCCATCACCTGTGTTTTTGTACTGACTGGAATGCCAAGGAGCTGTCTCCCAGCCCTCTGGGTTAATGGCTGAGGAGCCAGCCCTGCCAGCAGCTGGAGCCTGGTTACACGTCCCAAGCCCATCTCCTTTTGAAGTCATATGAAAAACGTGTTGCAGAACTTTTTTTTTTTTTTTTTTTTTTGGGTAATGCCTGTATAAACACTGTTTGCTGTGCTCTGAGCTGCTGGTTTAGAGGATGCTCTCCCAGGCCAGGCAGGCATGTGTTTGTGATGCAGCAGAGCCTTTGCCTGAGCACATCCAGATGTGCTCCATGCCGGATCTGTTTCTCCTTCCATCGAGCAGGGAGGACGAGGTGAGCTTGGACCAAAAGGAGTACAAGGGACCAAAGGAGAGAAGGGGGAGCCGGTAAGCAGACTCCCTGTACTGCCCCAGGGTCAGTGTCCCCCTCCCACACACCTGCCTCGTGTGCTGGGGATGACACTGCCACTCTCTGCCTGGTCCCTGTCCCCAGGCTCAGCTGTGGCAGGCTGGTAACTGTGCTTAGCAGGGCTGGGGCTGACCAGGGGGTCAGAAGGGTCCCTGAACACTGGGGGCTTCATTTCCAACATTGCCCAGGAAATACTTGACCCTTCTTCTTCCCCAGGGTGATCCTGGCCCAGGAGGAGAGCCTGGACAGCGTGGTCCACCTGGTGAAGCAGGCCCTGAGGTACAGTCAGGCATTGTGTCTGAGCAGATGTTGTTGGAGGGGACACATCTGCCAGATGTGTCCACTGGCTCACAGTGGGCCTTCTCCTTCTGCAAAAAAGCCACATTTTTGATGGTTCTGACATCTAGTTCCCAGAAACAGAATTCTTGGGAAAACTGTGCCTGAAACCCTTGTGCTGTTCTTACAGGGGACCGCTGGCCCACCAGGAGACCCCGGTCTGACTGTAAGTAACCCCTGCTACTCTTCCTCCCAGGGCAGTCATGGCTTTTCTGTGCACAGCCCAAGAACGAAACAGGACATCAGGTCCTGCTGCTGCCTGGCAGAGGTGGCCTGTGGCTTCCCACGGGAGCCAGGGAAAGAGGGGAGAGGGATGGCTGGGTGGGAAGGGAAAGGGGAGCTTTTGCCTTAGAGGGAAGCATTGACCCTGCAGCCCTTTCCTGGCAGGACTGCGACGTGATGACCTATGTGCGAGAGACGTGCGGATGCTGTGGTGAGCTGACATCACCTCTCCCCAGGGAAGGGGAACAACCACTGGAGGGATTGGGGCAGGGGGTCACCAGAAGGTTCCCAGCATCACTAACCCCTGTGTTTCCCTCCTCCTGCCCCTCTCCCCAGACTGTGAGAAGCGCTGCGGTGCCCTGGACATCATGTTTGTCATAGACAGCTCCGAGAGTATCGGCTACACCAACTTCACCCTGGAGAAGAATTTTGTCGTCAACGTGGTCAGCAGGCTGGGCTCCATTGCCAAGGACCCCAAGTCAGAGACAGGTCTGGGCTCTGCGGGTACACTGTGGGGCATGGGGAAAAGAAAAGGGTCTTGGATTCTTTCAACCTCAATGGTTATTTTCCATGGATTTGCAGACCAATTGGGCAGCTCTTTGACTCTCTCCACTTTTCCCCAAGGATGCAAAGCCAAGTAATGTGACACTTCGTTGGCAGGTGCCCGTGTTGGGGTGGTGCAGTACAGTCACGAGGGCACTTTTGAAGCCATCAAGCTTGATGATGAGCGCATCAATTCCCTCTCGAGCTTCAAGGAAGCGGTGAAGCGCCTGGAGTGGATCGCTGGAGGCACCTGGACACCATCTGCCCTTCAGTTTGCCTACAACAAGCTCATCAAGGAAAGCAGGAGAAAGAAAGCCCAGGTGTTTGCTGTGGTGATCACAGACGGGCGCTACGACCCACGGGATGACGACAAGAACCTCGGGGCTCTCTGTGGTAGAGACGTGGTGGTCAACACCATCGGCATAGGAGACATGTTCGACCAGCCGGAGCAGAGCGAGACCCTGGTCTCCATTGCCTGCAACGAACCCCAGCGAGTCCAGAAGATGAGGCTCTTCTCAGACCTGGTGGCAGAGGAGTTCATTGACAAGATGGAGGACGTGCTCTGCCCAGGTCTGTCCCTGTCCTTGTGTGGAGCTGGAGTTTTGAGCCCCAGGGTTTGGGATAGGGGGCAGAGATTTGTCCCAGCAGGTTGGCCAGCAGCAGGGTCATCCATGGTGGAGTCTGACCTTAGCCCTGAACTAAGAGACCTTCCTCAGATACAGACCAACCTTTTGGGGTAGTTCTTTGGTGTTCCCTGTAGCAGACCTTTTCCTGTCACTCTGACTGTGCAAGCTGTGAAGAGGGATGGCAACCCATGGCTCAGTTTTCCTTGTTTCTTTTCCTTCCAGATCCACAGGTCGTCTGCCCCGAGCTGCCTTGTCAGACAGGTAAACATTACAAGTAGCTTCATGCCATCTACACAGACTCTGGGGGGAGACTGCATGAGGCTCAGGAGTAGGAGAGGGGGGTGCAACCCTGTTCAATCCCTTTGGAAGGCAGGAGTTTGGGAAATAGTGTTACTTTACATGAGGAGAGGCTCCAGGCTTCCATTTCCTGCTCTTTTCCTGTCTCTCTGAGATCGCTGCACAGGTAGGTACAAGTGCACTGTGTGAGTGCACCTGCATGGATCATCCCTGATATTTGTCCCCATCCAAATTCCTGGGATCCACCAGGTTTTGACCTCCAAACTCAAGTCAAAATCCCTTGCTAAACACCCACTCACATGACCTTTGTAGCAGGATGCTCCGTGGGAGTGACGGGCACAACAGATATTAGGGGTCAGTTGGAAAACGGCAATGTAGCGGACCCAAAGCTTTGGCTTCTCTAATGCTGGCTGTATTTAATTACCAATTAACTCAGGGTGTTGTATTAAAAGAAAAGGCTGTAAGGATCCTCTGGTGCTCTGTGTGCTGTAGGTAGCTTTTCCAGCTCATATTTTGCTTGTTAAGGGGCAGATGTGCATCCCACATTCCTAGAGATCCTGTCTGCCTGAGTCCCAGTGTCTGTTTAAATACTATAGTACTCTGTGCATCTATAGTATCTAAACAAACACAAAGTTTATAGAGGTCCACTTTGCACGCGAAGTTTGTAGAGGACCACAGTTTTGCCTGTTCTGCAATTTCTACCTCTTCTCTTGCCATGAATGTTTTAGTGGCAGTCCCTAGCTTCCACTGAGCCTTACACAGAATATCAAATTTCATTTTTAAATAAGTCCATTTCTTTCCATGCAAAGGAAAGGAAAACTGGTCCCAGGATGCACAGAAATCCAGAGAAAATCTATAATTATTCCTGTCTGAAATCCCTTGTTGGTATTTTGAGTATTTGGACCTGGCCATGCCAGGGACACAGTGTCCAACTGAGATGCTGAGCTCCTCTGCTGTGTCCTCTGAGGAGCTTTGCCTGCAAATCGGTGCACAAGAAGGTGACACCCCCAGGCCACACTGATGATTGCTCTGGTGTCTTCAAAGGTTTTGGTCTTTGCAGCCTTCCCGTTTCCGAGAGACACAGACAGTGGCACACTCATTTCTCCTGGGCTTGGGCCATCAAAGCCCTCCAAAGCAGGGCAAAGTTGTCAGTCCTTTCCTTCTAGTGAAGTTGAGTGTTCCTGTTTCTGCTGCAAGGTGAGAACAGTTTGCTGGTGCCTGGCAGCCCTGGAAACCAGAATAGGAATGACTTGAGGGGGTTCCCTCTTCGCTGAATCCCTTACACCAGGCCATACACAAACCAGGCTAAGTGCGGGCAAGACCTGCACCCCAGAGAACTTGGGAGGTAGAGTGACGTGGCTGGGTAAGGTTGGCCTCCTGTCAAAGTGCCCTTTCAGCATTGGCAAAAGTTGCTGTATGTCTGGTAGATGAAATTTGAAGTAATAGGTTCAGGAGTCTCCCACCCACCACACCGGATGGTCCGAGCTGCGCTGCTGTCATCGTTTAGAAGGATTTGCAGTGGTCACCCTTCCCTAGTGGCAAGGGAACATGTTGGATGGGATGGGACGGGACATAAGGCACATGCAGAGCATGGGGCTTCTCTGGTTCTCACAGAACATCCCATGAGCTCGTGCCAGTTCCCATCCAGATCCTCTGTGTGGGGACGGTGCCCTTCGGAGGGAATGTGAGTGAGCCAGTGCACATCCAGTGCATGTGTTTGTGTTGTGGGCTGGCCAGACAGACAGGTCAGGGAGGCAGCTAAACCAGCCCCTTTCTTGGCCCCATGGCTCAGCGTGGTGGTTCTGTCACTTGGAGGGGCAAATCAACTGCCCCAGCTTCAGCCTGGGTATTGCCAGCAGAGCACAGTCAGGGACAGGTACCACATAGAGCCTGTCCTCCCGCCATGCTGCCTCAGGGCTTTACCTGAGATTTTCCCATTTGCAGCACAGCCCCTTGCCTCTCATCAGTTACTGCTGTGCTAACAGGATGCTGGAGGATTGGATGCTGAGCAAATCTGAACTAACCACTTGCTTCATAGAAACTGCATGACATCCTGAGAGGCTCTTGCTAACCGATGCAAAAGGCTTTGCTTTGAGCTTTGGAGTTTTGTTCAAAGTTAAATTCAGCACAGCCAGGTGCAGATGGAGGCTCTCAGGGTCCTGAGGAGCCCAGATACCACAGGGCTTTGACTGGAGTCACTGCCCTGAGGCTGAGTGCCAGGCAAGGTGTCACATAATGCTGTCCCTTAGATGTCTTTCTGCCTTACAGCATTATGTGTGCAGTTTGCATATAGCACAGTCCTAAGCTACATAGTGGGTGAATCCCATCTGCAAAAGGAAGTGGCCTTTTTCCTGAGCACTGCTCCTTCTCCATCGTGCCTATGCCAGACCAGTAGGAACTGGGGAGTTCAGGTTCTGTGTCATTTTCTGGAGCCGCTCAGTTGACATGTGAAAGATTTCAGGGCAAATCTCACAGTTCCTCAGACACAAATGGCAGGAAGATTTAAAATCTGGCTTTGGTCTTTACTTCTCTGTCCTGGTTAGCTCTGTTCTTCTCTGGTGCAGTGCAGGTAGGAAAGCCAGGTAGCTTTCAGAGCCACAAGCATTGCTAGCAAGCCCTGAAAATATTCTTTTGACGCTCACTTGCAGATGACAGGAACCCTGGGAGCGTAAACCCAGTTATTTTCCGCCCCATGGAAGAGGGAGTCAACATAAATTTCCCCAGCACCATACACTCGATCGCCCAGTTCCTAAACTCCACGCGGGAATCCCGGGACCCTGGCATGTACACCCAACTGGTGGCCACTTTGGCCTTTACCGCCGAAAAAGCCAAGTTTGCCACTGGAAGTGAGCGGCAAGAGTGGATGGACTTGTTCATTGACACTTTCAAAATGGTGCACAGCGAGATTGTGGGGGACCCAGAGACCGTGCTAGGGCTGTGCTGAGACCTCTCTTGGGGGTCACGTGGAGGCAGAGGCTGAGTGGAGGTGGAACTCATCGCTCCTGTGTGACAGAGGGGACAGCACAGGGGGAGATGCTTTTAGTTCAGGAGAGATAGAGGCAGTGGAATGGCTTGGTTGCATTCAGCTGGGGACAGGACACAAGGAGCAGTCCCCTCCAGCTTGGCCAGCATGGTGGCTTTCCCCAGCAATGCCAACGGATGCTCTTGCTCTGCCTGCTGCTTTTTTGCCGAGAGCCTAATGATGCATTTTCCCCATGCCTTCCTGCATACATCCTTGCTGACCCCCTCCAAAGCATCTTCTGCATCCTCTCTCTCAGTTACCACAGGCTCTCTCTGGGTCCTGTGAGGCTGGCTAAGCAAGGGGCATCCCTGCTCACCACAGTCTCTCTGTGGAACCCTTCATGGGCAGCTGGGGGTGCAGAGGGAAGGAGCAAGCAGGATGGGAGAGGGAGCAACCCTCCCTTTCCATTGGGAGCACTGACACCTGGGAAGTTCATCCCTCAGAAGCTGTGTGGGCTCCCCTGGCCTTTTTCTCTGCTTGTACATTTGTGTTTCCTCTGTCATAATCCACAACATGTACCTGTCCATATACAAAAGGCAGATATTCTGTCATGTAGGGCCAGGTGATCCAAAGCAAAACTCCTTGACTGATGTGAGTTGTTTAAAAGCAAGCTTGATGTAGTAGAGCCTACTCAATCCACACCCAATGCTGCTTTGGCTCAGAGACCACAGAGCCACTACCTGCACTGCAGGTGTGTGTCAGTTTAACTGCTCTCAAGCTCTGGTTAGTGGGATTTCATGTGCAGACACAGGAGTAAAAGTGCTTACTCTGACTGACATGGTATTATTGCAATAAAGTATACTGAGCAAATGTCATATTTAATGGACAGAAGGGAGGTGTGCCATCTTCAGGAATGTGGCTGTAATATTTCCGGGTGTAAAAAGTGGAGCCAGTTGCCAAGCTCAGCCATGGGAATTGCCCACTTTGAACTTATTGCAGTGTTCCCCTGCACTGAAACCCCAAGGTTGCAGCACTTTTTCCTCTCAGGGACAAGTTGCTCAGAGAACTCTGCTGCTATCAGTGTAGAATAGAGGGGAAAGAGTTCTGAGGGCTTTCCACAATGTGCTCTGTTTTAGGTGAAAGAGAAAAGATCAGCCTATGCATGACTCTGATCGTAATTCACATATTCCAGATAGTCTGTGCAAAGCCAAACTCCCTATTCTGTTTTGATTTTTTTACCCCAAAATTAGTGTGACTCAGCCTGCTGGGATGCAGGACTGAACTCAGAGTAGTTAAGCTGCTCCAGCCATGATGCCAGAGGAAAAGCTCCCAAACCCCACTGATTTGGAAAGATCTCAGGGCTGGGACATTTTGCCGAACAAAGAGAGAACTGGGGAAGATTTCAGCAAAGGGGGTGTTGATTTTATTTAATTTCATCACACAGTAGCCATTTATCCATAGCAAAACATGGGAATCAAAGTTTTTTACCTCTCAAAAACCTTCAGCTCTTCAGAGGTGGAGAGAGGGAGAAAATGTCTCTTTGCATGAGGAGTTTTTGTGCTTGTCCTTGTTAGAGGCAAATGGGTGAAGGAGTGGGTTTTTTAGCATAATCCTAGCTAATCCCTCTGATAAAACCAGATGGACTTCATCACAGTAGCAGCTCCTTCAGTGAAGCTCTTGGGCAAGGGAAGGACAGATAAGGAGCTGGGTAAAGGATGGCCCATGCCTCTCCAAAGATACAGAAAGGGCTGGGAAAGGGGGAAACCCCAGAAAGGTCTGAGAGGTCAGTTCCCACCTCGCTTTCATCTCCACTGTCAACACTGCAAAAGAATAGAGGAAATACAAGTTCCTCAAGTTTTAGAAGAAGCAGGAAGGTGATGTGAATGGGTGAGGTTGCTCTGCACACGCTAATGGCAGAAAAATCAATTATATTTCTGCTTATTAGTGCAGCCTTCATTAGACATCTTTAGCTGTGAGCTACAGGCATTTATGATCCACATGAGAAGGACCAATGCACCAGTTAAAGCATGAGAGGAAGATTTTAGTTGGCCTAATTTGTCGTGGTGCCTTTGAGAGCTTGTCTCCCAGTTAGGATGGGAATCTTGCTGCAGGGAAGGGTGCTCGAGTCCTCAGCCTCTCAGAAATGGGAACAAGCTGCAACCAGAGCCTGACACTGAACAGGACAAACCCAAGGCTTTGCTGCCTCACATTCCCTTGGGATAACTCACATATAAAGGCACCTTATCAAACAGCTGGAAGGCAGCCCTCTCCAGCTGTGAGGGCTGAGCAGCAAGCAGAACGTGGCTCTGGGGAATGCTCCTGTCAGATGTGCACTACACTCTCGCTGAAGCTCCATGGAGTGATGCTGCCCTCTGCTTAGCCAGGAGCTCTTCAGGCTTGCTTGTCGTCTCAAAAAATGTGGGCAGGCCTTGGGGGAGGCCGTTAACACTGCCCCAACACAACGTGCAGCCCCTGCTCCCAGCTGCTTTCACACACCCTCATGTAGGTGTTGCGCTGTGTGGTTGCAAGGGGGATTCCTTCCTGCCTTTCCCCCTCCATGGCTGCTCAGAGCAGGTGAGGACCAGGGGTGCAGGTGCTGCCAAGGGGAGGTATCCTTGTGGCAGCAGTGCCTGCACACCAGGAACTGCAGCATCAATGTGCCTTTACACAGCATTTCTCATGGAAGATCAGGCAGAGGTGAGTATGTGCCTTTATTGCTTTAAAAGAGGGGAGGTAACAAGTGAGAGGACAAAAGGAAATGGCCTCAGGTTGCACCAGGGGAGATTTAGATTGGGTATTAGGGGAAATTACTTCACTGAAAGGGTGGTCAGGCACTGAAACAGGCTGCCCAGGGAAACAGTGGAGTCATCATCCATGAAAGTGTGGTGCTTAGGAATATGGTTTAGAGGTTAACACAATAGTGCTGAGTTAATGATCGGACTTGAGGATCTCAGAGGCCTTTTCTAATCATAGAGAATCTATGATTCCCTGATTCAGTGCTGAACCCAGGCACAGCACTGTTCAGCACTAGGGAAGCTCTTGGTCAGGCTGGATTCACTCATAGTGTGGAAATTCAATCTAACATTACGCTCCTACCCCCAAAGTTACCCCCTGTTCCCAGAAATGGATGCTCAAGGTGGGGCTGCTCCAGAAGCTCCTATCCTTGCCACTCATGCAACACAACATGGCAGCATCTTCAGGAGTTCACCCTTTCAAGATTCAGTCTCAGAGTCATAGAACTGCTTGAGAATGCTATGGGCACTGCCCTGCTGCCAGCTCGGGGGACCTCACAGGAGCACTGAACGCAATGCACATAACTACAGAAAAGGGAGGAAATAATGGCCCCTGTCTATCAGCTGACTCCAAAGATAGCTACTTTCTTCTCCTTTTTGTTTTTTCTTGAGTTTATTCACTGCATATATTCATATATTCTATATGGTTGGACTGGGCTTGGAGCAACCTGGTCTGGTGGAAGGTGTCCCTGCCCATGGCAGGGGGTTGGAATGAGATGAGTGTTGAGGTTCCCTCCAACTCAAAGCATTCTGAGATTCTCTGATTCTATGATTTTATGATAAGAGTAATTCTGACAGTGAACCACTCTCCTGAAGTAACGGAGAGGGTTGCAGGTGCTGCTTGCCATTAATCTCTGGATATTCCTCTCACAAATAAGAGCTGGAAATTGATGTAGGGCAGTGGGTGTAATTCTGGGACCGAAATGCACAGACCTGTCTCGTTTCATGAGGGTCTGCCATCAGTCCCAGAATTAACATTCGTTAAATGCCCAGTAGCTGAGGGCTTCAAAAGCAAAGCTCCTCCATTTCAATCTGTAGACAGGCTTTGGCAGCAGGGTTGGGCTGGTCCTTCTTTGGGCAAGGATGCAGAGAGACAGCTGCAACCCAAATTATCCCGTAGTCTTCTCACCCTCCCAGCCCCTGTCTTCCTCTTCCCCCTGCAGAGCTTGCCGTAGCCCAGTGCACCCAGCGCCCCGTTGACGTCGTCTTCCTGCTGGACGGCTCGGAAAGGATCGGGGAGCAGAACTTCCAGAGCGCCCATCGCTTCGTGGAGGACGTGGCGCGGCAGCTGACGCTGGCCCGCAGCAACAGCGACCACATGAACGCCCGGATCGCGCTGCTGCAGTACGGCAGCGAGCGGGACCAGAACGTGGTCTTCCCCCTGACCCACAACCTCACCGAGATCTCCGACGCCCTGGCGCAGATCAGGTACCTGGACTCATCCTCCAACATCGGGTCAGCCATCATCCACGCCATCAACAACATCGTGCTCAGCCCAGGCAACGGGCAGCGACTTGCCCGGCGCAACGCCGAGCTCTCCTTCGTCTTCATCACTGATGGCGTCACGGGAAGCAAGAACCTGGAAGAGGCCATCAACTCCATGAAGAAGCAAGATGTCATGCCCACAGTGGTGGCTCTGGGGAGTGACGTGGACATGGATGTCCTGCTGAAGCTTGGCCTGGGGGACCGGGCAGCCATCTTCCGGGAGAAAGACTATGACAGCCTCTCCCAGCCCAGCTTCTTTGACAGGTTCATTCGGTGGATTTGTTAAAAGAAAGGCACACACAGAGTCCTTCTCTCACTGATATACACACCCCTGATATTACCTGTTGTATTTTCTTCCCCCTGTATGGTTGCTAGCCCAGAAGAGCTGCCCTCTGGGAGCTGCCCAGAGACAGGCCCCTAACCAAAACCCAGAGTTCTTTATTGATTTTCATGATGAAGAGTCATGGATCTTACATTTATGGTGCTAATTAAAACCCACATCAAAGCCGGATACAGAGCCATATAAAGTACTTCTGTAAAGCTTTGCACACACCAAGCCATGACCTGTGTACGTACTGTAATCCTAGGAGGGCTTATCAGAGATGCAAGAAACCTTTCCAGTGTAGCAGGACCAATGAATAACTCTAGTTTTCAAAAACTCTCAATACCTCTCAGTGCATCTTGCTCCTCCTTTCTGGGAACAGCAGGATGGTGTGAGAGGTGCCTTCCACAGATGCTCCTTTGGGGGGTTTATCTGTCTTAAGTTTAGCAAATCATCTCTAAGATCTTTACTTTCATGGGGGCCATACCTGCCTTGGTTCCTTCAGTCATTCTGCCCTTCATCAGAACCTGCTCATCTATTATGGAACTCAAAATTTCAGCTGAGAGGGGCAGCATGACTCCCAGCATCAACAAAATACTGGACAGCCACCAGGGCTGCCTCCCAGTCATCCCAGTGTGCTCAAAGCATCCCTAGTACCATCCTCCCACCGGTATCTGCTGAGAAACACCCAGATTTGAACTTGAATTGTGCTATCTGCAAAAATAAACAAACCTTTTTCACCCTATCCTGAAAAAGCCTTTTTTCTGTGGTTGTGGGGATTTTAAAAATTATTTTCAGTGAGCAGCTGATTCTCCTGGTTTCAGGCTGGTAAATCCAGATAATCATGTAATCACAGAATTTGGGTTGGGAGGGAACTGAATTCCACTCCTTCTGCCATGGGCAGGGACAGAGATTGCTCTAAGCACTGCTCTTGAAGACTTCCAGACATTCATGCTCCTCATCAGTTCATGGGAGAATTCCTCTGCCATGGTGCACTTTTTCCTATAAATTATTACCCTGTGGAGGATGGCAGCCCACATAATTACAGCATCCCCCAGCCCCTCCCTCTGCTGCACCTGGGAAAGCTCACATGAAATGTCAGGAGTTTTATGGGATCCATGTTAGCAGCCACCATCATTGCACAGGAAAAAACACACGGACACCAGCAGATTGGAAAGCAGCATGTGATGACTTTCAGCAGGCTCTCCCAGAAGATACAGGGCGGAAATGTTGCCCATTGACTCGAAGATTCTGGGTCAAAGGATTTACAAGCTACACAAGAAAAATCACTCAGCAGGCAAAACACTGCTCCGAGGGGAATGGGGAGGGAGGGGAGCAACATTCCGGGGGTTCCCACAAAGAGTTTGGCCTCATGGTTTGCTGATCACCGCGGAGCAGGTGGGCATGCCAGACGTTCAGTCGGAGTCAGAGCTGCTGCTTGAGCTGCCTGAGCTGCAGGAGCTAACAGAGGGCTGGGGAAGAGAAAACAACTTTAAGACAGCAGGGAAACGAGCCTCTGTTACAGCATTTCTGAGAGGGGTTAGTGACCCTGTTATGGCTGCCCCATATTGTGGGAGGGCTGGAGGGTTTTTATTATTTTTTTTACAAGGCTCTTAAGGTCAATAAAGGAACCTCCAGAAAGGTCTTGCTCTCTGCCAGCAAGGACCAACATCACAGCAGATTACTTTCAGAGCTGTTTCCCAGTGAGACAAGCTGCTGGTAGGATTTGTTTGGGAAATGCTCCCACCTCCAATGTTGGAAATGGGGCCCTGTTTAGCAGTTCCTCATTCAGACCTGCTCAGGATGGTGCCCATCCCTGGAATGGTATTTTCTGCAGAATCTACTCCAAGCATAGGGAATTGCTTCTCCTTTTTTGGTTTTTTGTGAGTTATTTTTGTTTTTAAGGGGGAACCAAACAGTTCCTCTGCTGCAAGACACTGAGTGAATGTCCATTATGGCATGACTTGCACTCAGGTGAGCAGGACTAAGTTCTAGGAATTTCATGGATTGCTTTTCAAATTACTCACTTAATATGACTCATTCTTGCCTATTTATTAATCTAATGAGTTTCCACATCTAAAAAAAACCACTGAAGTTTGGGCAGCTTGCTCCAGCCACTACAGGGTAGGAGAGGAGAGTCCCAGCTGCTCAGGCCAGAGGCTGTGGTATGGGGAGGGGGTCCAAAGGACCACAGCAGAATTAGGTAAGGGTTCACTGCTGTCCCACTCTTACCTTGCCTTCATGGTGCTTGCAGTGGTGCTCCTTCTTCTTATGGTGCTTCTTATGGTGCTTCTTATGGTGCTCCTGGTGCCCATGGGGATGATGCCCCGATGGGGGGTGCCCATGGGGGTGATGCCCCGACGGGGGGTGCCCGTGAGGGTGCTGCCCAGGCGGAGCAGGGCACGGGGGGCAGATTGCCACGCCACCAGGGCAGGGACCTGTGCCAGGATGGGGGTGTCCCGGAGGGGCAACAGGACAAACTGCAATGCCACCAGGGTGGGGACCTGTGCCAGGACCGGGGTATCCTGGAGGGGCAGGAGGGCACACTGCAAGGTGTGGTTGTGGCAGGCCTAGAAAGAAGAGGGGGCTGTTAGTGGGCAGAGACAGGCTCTCCCCAGACAGACAGTGCAGGGAGCTGGTGTACCCTTCCACCCAAAGGGCTCACCCCGGTCTACCTCTTCCTCACAAAGGACACCCCACACAGCTTTGGGATGTAGGTAAACCCCGCAGCAGTCTGTGCCCATGGCATAGAACTCCCCTCTAAGCCCTGATGGCTGTGTGGTACCCGCAGCCCTGCCCAGCCCCACGGCCCCTCACCTTGGTTGGGGTCACACATCCTCAGTGGTCTCCAAGCTGAAAGGGAAGGACAGGCATCATCGGTCACCTCCTGCCATGGGACATCACCCAGCCAGCAGCGGGGACCTGTCTCCTCTGTCCCACATGTCTGCCCCCAGCACAGGGACTGTGCTTGCTTCCCCAGGAGTGTCATCCCCCCACGGACCCTAAACGCCGCCCTGTTCCTTTGGTGACAGCACCAACCCCCAGAGCAACTGTACCCCCTCCACGCACCCCCAAGGCCCAGGCGTGTGGTTTCCATTGTTAATAGAAATAAACCCACACTGGCCCAGCCTGGGTGCCGAGCTCGTGTCCCCGTGGGCCACAAGGGACTCGGGACACCTGCCTGTGTGCAGTGCCAGACGTGGGGACAGTGCACCCTGACTCGGGTGCCCACGCCCCCGCTGCCCCCGAGCTCCCCCGCTGCCCTGCACTCACCAAACCTGCGGAAAAGTTCCCAGGAGAAGCAACGCCGGCCGCACTCGGGATCCCTGTCCTCGGCACGGCTCTCCCGGCTGTCGGGCCGGGTGTTAAATAGCGGGGCCCTGCCCCGGTGAGCAGGGGTGCGGCGGGCAGGGGTGACACCGGAGCGGTGACACCGCGCCGTCACCATGGGCACGCGAGAAACGTCAACACGCCGCTCCCAGCCGGCACAAAGGTCCCACAGGGATAATAAACACAGGCGGTGGAGGGCGGCTATTCCAGCTGCCGGCGTCAAGGGATGGATGGAGCGAGTCAGCTGACCCCGCCATGAACCCTGGCTCGGCGCTCCCCGCTCAGGCACAGCGCCCAGCACAGGGGTGACCTTCCCGCAGACGGGGCTCTGGGACAGCGGGGCGCGGGGGCCAGGCACTGCGCGGGGTGCTGCCGCGGTGTGCGGCCGGAGGACACCGTATGTGCTGTCACACCCGGTCAGCAGAGACAGGAGGCAGGGCTGAACGCCCTGATTTTCAGGTTTTCCTCTTGGAGGATCTGTGAGGAGGGTGCAGGGTTTCTCCCATCTCAACCCACCCCCATCTCCCTGCTAACACCCCTGATGGTGCCTCATGTTCGGCAGTGCTCCCTTTCCCAGGCAATTCAACAGGCTGGAATTGTCACACACAGCCTGAAAGACACCTGGCAGAAAGGGACTGTGCCAGGTCTTGCCCCAGATCTCGGGTAGGAGAGGGTTTCATGGGGGTTTCTGGACAAAGGGGCCGTGCAAGCTCAGGAGGTGCTCAGGCACAGGCATCTCCTTGCAGGCAGTGCCACAGGGATCCTGCCATCCCTTCTGTTGGGATCGCGGTGGTCCCAGGCACCGCCAACCCAGTCGTCTACTTCTGCCCCAGGGATGGGAGGATGGAGCCTGGGGTCCAAGCCCCAGACAACAAAAGTCCCCCTTGCCCAGGGAAAGGCCAGGGGATATGTGCCTGAGCAGAGCAGCTCTCCAGAGGCGGATACCAACAGAGCCTAGGCAGGGACAAGAGTATTTCCCAGCTGTATTTGCCACTGCAGAACCCCCAGAGCACTCCCGAGCCCTTCTCAGGCCATCCGCTTGTCCAGCAGCGCCAGCACAACCACCGAGCCTTGCTTCGCCTCTTCCAGCAGCCCGGAGATCTTCTGTGACATCTGTGTGGGGACAAGACGCGTCATTTGCCACTCGACAGGCCGCAAGAGCCACGCACCGAGCTCCCCACGCGTCCCGCCGGCGGCTGAGGGGCACCGGCGGCCCCGGGCCGCCCCCGCCGCCTCCGGCCCTCAGCCGCGCCGCCAGGGGGCGCCGCGCCGCCCGCCTCACCACACGCTTGAACTTCTCGTCCGTGACGTCCTTGAGGTTGATCATGACATTGAAGTAAGCTCCGAACACCGCCGCTTCCAGCATTTTGGCTGCCACCTGGGAAAAGTCGGGCTTGCGAGAAGCTCTCGTGGTGAACCAGCTCCACCATACGGCGCTGAAGCAGGTCTGACCCTTACGCTGCAGGACTCCCACCCTGCACCACCCAGCAGCCTGCAGCGCTTTCCGATCTGTTGGTATTCTGAGGAAATGGCTGCCAAAGAATTACTGGGTTCAAGCCGCTGGCCAGTTTGGGAAGCACAGCTGGAGAGATGCATCCTGGAGGTCGGGACATGAGGGAACACCTTGCAGGGCAAGTGTGTGAGCTGGGGCCATACCTGGATGTCAGATTTGCAGGCCAGGTTACAGTGTCGTGCCAGCTCCTTCAGAGCAGGCCAGAGCCTGCTCACCTTCTCTGCCAGGCCACAGGGCACCCCCACGGCCGTCTTCAGCCCCTGCTGCATGGCAGCCACACGCCTGGGAGGGGGAACAGCCCTGGGGTGAGTGCTGGGTGGCTGTGCCCCCACAGTGAGCCAGCCCCCACCAGCCCAGCTCACCTCTCCTGCTCCTCAGGGGTGTTCTTGGGCAGCTTCATGGCTTCCTGCAGGCAGAGAAAAGTAGGTTTGCTGCTGTCACCCAGACTCTGCCTTTTGTCGGGGCTCAGGGCAGACCCCACAGCTCCCACATTCTTGCAAACCTTCCTTATGTGACAGTGTCCCCAGCCCTGGCTTTAGCATCCCTGGAAGTGTTCAAAAAGCAAGCCAACGTGGCACTTTGCCATACGGTTTAGTGGGCATGGGTGTACTCAGGAGAAGGTTGGACTTGATAATCTTGGAACCTTAATGATTCTATGATTCTAAGATCAGAGCCCTGCTCCTAAGGCATCCAGAGTGCAGCGATCCCAGCCCTTCTCGCAGCTGGAAAGCCCCCGTTTCCCTGCAGGATGCCTCTGCTGGGACCTCACCATGTAGCTGCTGAAGGCACGGGAGTCGGCATCCACCATCGCCACCAGCTCCTCCATGGCCTGGTGGAAAGGGGGGATCAGCTGCCTCATGACAGGGTCCAGGTCCTCAAACTGCCGCTTCCCGTAGGTCATCAGCCCCACCATGCTGCCCAGCGCTGCTCCCTGCCAGGGTAAATCCTCTAGTAGGACAGTGCCCACTGCTACCACCATGCCAGCTCCCCTTGGCACACCCAGGAGCCCCAGGCCTCCGTCTCGGTGTGGGGCACTTACCAGGGCTCCTGCAGCTGCAGACACGGAGCCTCCTCCAGGCGCTGCCGACCTCGCTCCAACTGCTCTCACAAAGGCACCCAGTGGCTTGGCCACCAGCCCCCCATCCACCTCTCCTGCCTCCACCAAGTACCTGCAACACAGGTTCTTTAGAGGCCTCCAGGTGCAGGGACACCATCTCCACCACCCAGACCCTTCTCACCCAGCACTGCCCCCTCCAGCATCGACCCCCTGAATGAGTAGGGGACTAATCCAAAAAAACCCAGCCCGAGGGTCAGGGTAAGGACTGGGAACCCCATGGGGACAGCTGGGGAACATGGGTGGTGTGGGGGTTGCTCTGCACTAGGCAGGTTGGGCTGATGCAAACAGCATTTGGTGGGACAGAAATGCCCCTGCAGCAATGGCCTGGGAGGGGTGACAAGGACTTCACCTTGTGGGTGGATTTCCCTTCCTTTCCCCCTACAGACTCATGTTTCACACTGGGTGCTGCAGCATGTGAACCAGAGGCAGTGAAATTTTGCATGGGGATAGGGTAAGGAATTTAACATTCAAATCTGGCCACAAAACCTGCTCCTACTGCCTGCTGAAGCAACCTGGAGTTCCCCCACTCCATGTTCACATCCATCAGCATCTGGGAGCAGGGACCACCCTGCTCCTGCACAACACCCAGCAGAAATGTCCCCAGGCTGTGAAGAGGAGGTGGGAGCAGCCACCACTCCCAAAACAAGCGGAGTGCAGGATGCAGGCAGCAGGATGCCCCCATCCAGGCAGGAATGGGCACCATGACAAGGAGTAGGATGTGGGTCCCTACTCGATGATGCGCTCCCGGGGGTGAAATGGAGACAGGGATGCCAGGCCCAGCCGATTGACCACCTGCAAGAAGCAGCACTGCTGCGTCAGCCCTGCCAGCGTCAGCCCTGCTGCGTCCTCATTCCTCGCTGCTAATTAACCATTAATGAGTCAGCGCTGGGCCTGGGCCACCACCCAGGGAGAGGACAGCTGGCACCATCAGCCCATCCCATCCCAGGCTCAGGGGCGGTGTGCGGTCACCTCCGAATGACTGGGAACTGTACCGATAAATCATTAGCTTGCTCTTATCTAGCACGTTCCCCACAGGCTGGAAAAGCCCCTCCCTCCTGCAGTGGAACAGCAGAGCCTGTCTCCTCCTTTCCAGCTTACTCCCTGTCCTTGGACAGCCTCCCATAATGCCACACACTGTCCTTGAGCTCTGGGGACACCTTCCCCTCCTGGCCGCCATGCAGGCAAGACAAGCAGCTGCTACCCACACTCAGTCCTCGTGGGTTGTGGTTCCCACTCCCTGTGCATCTCGGCATCCTCAGCACAATAAAGCAACTTGTCCCACTTGCCGTCCCTCCCCAAATCCACCCTGGAGACAAGTGTCATGGCTGGGGCCTGAGGAGTCCCAAATCTCTGCTCAGTGCCACTTTGGGAGGCTGGTGGGGGGTGGGATGTGTCTCTCTCATGATCCACCCTTGTGCTGGTAGCAGGAGAAGCCACATTACCAGCCTGATCTTCTGTTCCTCCTCCAGGATGAAGAGTTTTTCCTTCTTGATGTAAAACTCGGCTGCGTCCAGCATGGCCTTCTTGGGAACGAGCCCCACCAGCTGAGACCCCACCACAGGGAGATTCAATTCCTGCAAAGGACATCAGAAATGTGATTTTCCTCAGAGCCCTGCTGCCACTACTACTACCCCAGCCTGGTAATCCTCATCTCTTCCCAAGACATGGGAAGCTCACAGAAAAGCTTGCAACAGAGGAGCTGGGGGCTTGCAGCAAGTTCCTGAGTTTTGGGGGGTTTGTGCCATTCAGCACTTTGGCTGAGCTAAGCATGAGAGAAACCAGAACCTGACCTGAGCATGGGGAAGAAAACTTGATGGGAGACATCCTCTGGGAAGCCCCCTTGGGAACAAGCACCCCAGGCCACCCACCTGTGCATCTCGGCAGATCTCCTCGTAGACGGTGTGGAGCGGCGTGGTCTCAAAGTCCAGCAGGTTCGTCGAAACCTGGGCCATGTTCTCCTCCTCCAAGTACCAGCCAATGCCCTGCACCTTCTTCAAGCGCCCGGGCTGCCAACAACTGCCACATTCAGGGCACAGCCCAGGAGGTATGGGGACAGGCAGGCATGCTGCTGGCATGCCCATGCTCCTGGGGTACCTGGTCGGGGCCACGGCCCTGCTCGCGGATGTTGAGGGCGATGCGGTGAGCCAGCTCCTTGGTGCACAGCAGGTTGATGTTGTACGCAATAAGGAAGGTCCGGGCGCCTGTCACTGTGGCCCCCCACCGGGGGACAAAAGTTGGGGGCCCAAAATCAGGAGACCACTCTGGTTTTGCAAGCTGGGGAGGTAAGGGAGGAGACCGTGTGGGCTGGCACTGTGCAGGAGCACATGCTACTCTTACAAGGAGGGCACCTCCCTCCCCAGCTGGAATCTACCATGACCACCCGTGTCACCAGCTCCTCCTGGTGCAAAGGGACTACGCCAGCCCCCAGCATGCTCCCTGAAGCCAGGGAAGTACATGTCAGGTGTGCCCAGCCTGTGCCACCACCAGGCTCACCTTCTCGGGGAGCGCCTCGTACTCCCCGGCACGGATGGAGGGCAGGGCTTTCCTGCTCTCATCCCGTGCCGCCGCTCCATACAGGTAAACTGCAAGACACAGCCAGGGGTGAGCACCGCCAGGCAGTCACTGACACTTTCTCCAGCAGTTGGAATCATGCAGGGAGGGATGGAATGTGGAGAAGTTCCTGACCCCACTCACCAGGCACACCCAGCTCTGCTGCCAAGCGCTGTCCGAAGATGTGGGCACAGGTGACACACTCCTCCATGCTGACGTTCCTCACTGGCACAAAGGGGCAGACGTCCAAGGCCCCCATCCGAGGGTGCTCACCTGGTGGCAGGGCAGATATAGGAGTGGGAGGTGGGAAGAACAAGCAGACAAGGAGGGAGAACAACCCTTTCCCACACCCTTACAGACTGGACACCATGGCTATGAGAAAATAATAGAATCCCAGAATAACCCAAGTTGAAAGGGACCCACCAGGATCACTGAGTCCAACCCCTGGCCCTGCACAGGGCAGTCCCAACAATCGCACCATGCGCCTGAGTGCATTGCAAACACTTCTTAATCTCTGTTAGGCCTGGGGCTGTGACCACAGTCCCTGTTCCAGTGCCATGCTTGGTCCCAGCAGCACGACAGCCCCCTCTGTGCCAGCGCAGCCCCTGGGCCTCCGCCAAGCTCACCCGAGTGTCGGCTCATGTCAATGAGCTGCCCAGCCACCCGGGCCGCACTCAGTGCCCCCTCCACCACGGCCTCAGGGGACCCCACAAAGGTGTAGACAGTGCGGTTGGTGGAGGCGCCGGCATCCACATCCAGCAGAACACATCCCGGTGTCTGGGAGATGGCCTGTGCCAGCGCATCGATCACCTGCCGGACAGAGGACGGGAGCAAGGGGGCTGAGATGGCTGCGACTGCACAACAGTCATGGCTTTTCAAGAGAGGGGATATCTCAGCTCTCCCCGTTCTCACTGATGGTGGGGTTGAGGATGATCCCATGATCAGTGGGATGCAGCCCTGCACAAGCATCCCACTCCCATGCAGGGGGTTTGGGCACCCCTGGGTCCCCAAACTCACCATGGTGGGGGAGAGACACCTGGCTGCTGCTGCATGTCACAGAGCACCACCACAACTTGCTGTTCCTGAAGATACATCCACCTGCCAGCTTCCCAACACTTTTGACTCTGAAAAGCCTCTTCCCTGGAGGAGGCTGTGTTTTTACAGCCATGCTGGGTTTGCTAAACTCTCCTGCCACTGGCAGAGCCAAAGTTCAGTTGACAGCTGATACCCAGACTCCATTAACCTGGACAGTGTCTGCTTGCACAACAACTGCAAGCAATATTTCTCTGCAGGGATATCCCAGACCAACCCCAGACCTGGTGCTACAGCAAACCCACAGGCAATGGTGGAGAAGGTCTGAGCCCTCACTTCTCACTGAGGTGCCATAAGGGAGCTAAGGCTACCTTTAGGCATTTTTGGCACTAGCCAGGTAGTGAAAGGTGCATGGCACTGCAAAGGAGGCACAGCAGAGTCAAGCAGTAGGTATTGTCCTGCAGGGGGAAACCTGGCTGTCAGCACCCCGGTGTCACCCACCCCTCAGCCCTTCCATATATTCCCTCACCTCTTTGTTATTCCCCTCTGAGAAGTTGGGGACGCATTCCACCAGCTTGTCCATGGTCCCAGGGTCTGCTTGCACCCCTCAGCTCCCAGCTCGGCTCTTCACACCCTGGGAGTTTCCTGCCCTTTCCCGTGCCACTGCGGAGCAAAAACCTCTCAGCAGCCAACCTGTTGCCTCTTTCCCAAGCCAGAGTTTCTCATTAACCGAATCGATCTGTGGCCAGGGGACAGAAAGGGGCTTGGATAAACACGACGGTACTGTCCCTGCTGCGCTTGGAACAGCTTCGGGCACAGGGGCTCTGTGGGGCCAGATGGCACCACTCGCCAGCACCAATTAATGGATGAAGGAAAAAAACTTGCTGCAATCAGCAAGATGCTATGATTACCACATGGGACAGCCAAGTCACCTCAACATGCCCACTATTCTTGCTGAGGGCGACAGCTCCTTGCAGGATCATCACCATGGATACTAGGTAAAACCCATCGCTGTGAGCAGGATTCGAACCTGCGCAGGGAACCCCTATTGGATTTCGAGTCCAACGCCTTCACCCCTCGGCCAACACAGCCCCGGGCCCCGGGGCAGGGGGGACACATTGGCGCCAGGCTGGACCGCGACGCATTTTGCTGGGAAGTGGGGAAAGTGTTCGGGATGTCTCGGGACAGATAGGGGGGGCGGGACAAACCATCCGCGCCGGCTCGTTGGTCTAGGGGTATGATTCTCGCTTAGGGTGCGAGAGGTCCCGGGTTCAAATCCCGGACGAGCCCTGCTTTTTTTTCACACCCACTGCTCACCACGGACACAGCTCAGCGCACTGCAAACCTGCCCTCACACGCCCCTTCGCCACCTCCGCCCCGGCCGCCACTGCCGCCGGCCCGCACGGCCCTCACACACCTACACTCGCCCCCTGACATATGGCCCCTGTGCCTGCAAAATCACCGCCCTGCTCTGCCCTACACTTATTCCCCCTGTTCCAGCCCTTCACCAGCCCAGTGACACCCGAGGGACCCCCTCTGCCTGAACCCCCTTTCCCCCGCTTGGGCGGCTGGGGAAGGCAGCAGACACAGGGATTTTCCCGGACGAAGGAGAACACCAGGGCAGAGGCTGTCTTTGTGGTGGGGGGGGATGTAGCTCAGCGGGAGAG